>JAYJMB010005543.1:0-11874 GCA_036873735.1 Pouteria campechiana
AAAGAGGGAGAGAGGGGCTTATCTTTGCTCAACAATGAAGATGTCGTCGCTGCCGCGGAGCTGGCACGAGGAAGGTGCAGAAAGTGGATGTTTCGTTGCTATCAAGGAGGTGACGGGAATGGAAGAAATTCAACGTTGAAAATGCACATAGCCCTAATATCTCTTCTCGGGAGTAGTTTCATTATAGACTTCTCGATTCTAGCAGTCCGACAACAGGCGATGGTGCCAGACACCGATTTGGAAGAGAAGGATAAAGTTTGGGCACCGATTTGGGAAAACCCAAATATTAGGTATCGAAACGGGATTGTCAGGGTAACTTGGGTACGGTTTTGGAAAGACCTCTAGGGGCCTACCATCATACATGCATTGCTTGGGGAAAAACTGAGTATGATGGATTTCTATGTGAAGAAGGTGAACTGGAATCCATCCTTCATTTCCTGCCATCCCAAGGTTCTGACTTTCAGCATGGAGGAAAGGGTGAATCCAAGAAGTAGAGTGTGGGAGATTCTGAAATCCATGGACTTAGTTAAGGAGGATGAATTCATTAAAATGCTGAAGTTGGATGACAAAGGATTTCTGGAGAAGTATGTGAGGAAATATGAGAAGGAAATTCCATATTTGGTCGATGTATATGAAGGCAAGCTGGGATTTAAGTGCTTGGATGCAAGAGGTGATGGAGGCAAACTTGATTGAACTACCAAATATATATTTTTCCGGTTTGGGCTTGCTGTTTGTTATATTAACAAATCAATTTTTCAGCTTTGTTTCTCCCCTTACTAAGATTTTCAGGTTTTGCGATTTTTGGGTACTGATTTTAGCTCAATTCCGAATTTGCATCAGCTTTTTATTTGTTAAACAAATGGCGATGTGAATCTGGGATGAATCTGGCACAAATATAAAATCCTTGGTAATTACTTAGATTTTCCATGTTATTTTTGGTCCTGTTAACTTCAATCTTGCTTGTTTTATTGCACTGGCAATGCTCATGATGGTATTGTTGCAAAGGTTATGGGTAATTTGTGGCTTGATTCATGTTGCTAACAATAAATCCTTTGCATGCCTATTATATATTAGTTACATATTGTAGAAGGTGAGTGGTACTATTAGCATTATCAGCTGAGATTCAGTTGCATTGGTGGTTGGAGTTTGCATATCTGATAGAGGCCTCCTAAGGAAATGACCGGTGTTGGGAAGAAGCTCTCATGTATAAAATGGCTGGGAGAAACCAAAAAGGTTGGGGCCTAGGCATTTATATCTGTAATAATGAGATGAAATTATGGGAAGTAGTAATCTTTCAAGTGGCCTGCAAGAGGTACTTGTTGTTCACTCTTCATGGGGTTATGTTTTTGGTTCACACGAGTCAGGAAGAAAAGACTTTGGCCACTTGCTAGAAAGGGGGGAAAACAAATTTAATTCATATAAACTAACAACGATGGGCCTAATGTTATTGATTATTAATTAAGTTGATACGAGACAAATAAGTTTTATAGTAGAAAATGCATAAATGAAGATGAAAAAGATAACTAATACCGTGGGAAAGATAGAAATGATCGAGTAGTGTTTATGTTATTTAAACAGGAGTTTAATTTGTTATCAAACAGAATTTTTAAAATAGACAAATCTCGCTGTAAAAAAATAATAAATTGATTTGAAATGGGAGTTAAATTTTTTATCATTGAATGTTTATCTCTTGGCCAGTGTTACTTTTCATTAATCGACCGTGTCCAAGGAGGCTGGACATTGACCTGAATGCAGGTTTTGTTGGCAGGGAGGTGTCATGAGCTGAACTCCGGGTTTTTTTTGGTAAGGAGGTGTCATGATTGCCAAATTGAAGGGCAGCAATGCATCCTCAACCCACCATTTTTCATTACAGGCAACCTAACACGGTGATATATGATTCGGGTCCATATGCTAGGGCGGATCCCTCACCCAGACTAACCATTAGGATTTTCAATGCCTTACTCATTACGTCGTGTCACCTATTTGGATTGTTGGGTCCAACACAAAGAAAGCTCACGTAAGGAACTTCAGGACTATTAAATGAGTTTTCTGTGAATACATGGCATGCCTATATATACTCCAGTCTCCTGATTCTTTGTCCCCGTAAATAACATCACGTCACAGCTCTCAGAATATTCCAAGAACTTGTTTCAATTTATAACTAAATTGAGAGAGAGAGAGAGAGAGAGAGAGTTCCTGATTCCTTGCCCCCGTAAATAACACCACATCACAGCAATCAGAATATTCCAAAAACTTGTTTCGAGAGAGTTCCTGATTCCTTGCTACGCTACATCACAGCATTCATAATATTCCAAGAACTTTTTTCAGTTTACAGTCAAGACCACTGAATTGAGAGAGAGAGAGAGAGAGAGAGAGAGAGAGAGAGAGAGTTCTTAGAAGAATTCTTCAATTCTCTCCTCTTTCCCAATTATTTCTTTGTATTGCTTGCATTTTCAGGTCTATGTCAAACTAACTTGCTCACAGTAGGAATGGATGTCTGGTGCTGCGCCTTTAAGTGCTTAAGCAAGCTCCAAGCCCTCACACAGCCCCAAAGACCAAAATTTAGCTGTATTTATATCACCAGCAAGGGCTGCCCCAACTATATGCTCAATTCAGTTATAAGAAGCACCGAACAATCCAAATTCTGCAATAAGATAAAAATTTCAAAAGCCGAGAGAGAGAGAGAGGCTAGATGACAAATTGATTAATAGACTAGCAATTCTTCAGAACAAGCTTTGTGACAATTGCCAGCATAACACCAAAAAGAATTCCCCTGTCAGTTTCAAAAGTTTGCAATGGGCTATAAAATGCCCAAAAAATGGAGCAATTCACATCACAGCTAACAGCAATATGCGAAAATAAAGCCACACACTGTAATCAACTAAAGCCATGCAAGAGTTTCAGTTAAAATATCTTTTAGAAGATATCCTAGAAATCAAAGAGAAGCTCTCAGCATTTGTGAAGACTACAATTACAGGAGGCATAGGTAACTTCTCATGCCATTATCCGAGCAGACCGCATGTAGAGGCTGTCCACAACTTTTCCAATGTTTGAAATGGTTTCTAATGTTGCTGGGAAGATGGCATCTGTTTTTGGATCATCGAAGATAATAAGACAACCAGCACCCTGATCCAAAGTACCAGCAAATTTCTTATCCAGAATCATCTGCGACAGCTTCTTCTCCACATGATCGGCTGGAAGCTCAATCAGTTCTGCTATGTGGGCAATCTCAACTCTAGAGAAAGGCTCAATCAGCCTGCAAAGATTCTGCTCCAGAAGGGTGTCATACAAGGATGATAGGTGCCTATGAACAATTGGGTCTTCCTCCAACTGACCCTTGAAATCCCGCAGTGCACTCTCAAACGATTTGAGAGATCTTTTTGAGTGAGCATCAGCGACAGCTTTCATTGCATCCAATTCTGGTCCAACGTAGAGTAAACCTGCCTTAGATGAGATAATGCCAGCAACATCTTCAGCTTGACTCACCATTATCTTACACAAGAGCATGTACTTGAGGCTGAAAACTGCACGGGGATCCTCAAGTGCATTAAATGCTTCAAATGCTTCAAAAAAGTAGCTGTAACCTGTCTTATAATCTTTCTCTTCTGCATGAAGAATTCCACTCTGCAAATCAATAGTTCCCTGCTGAGCTGGAGGCACATAAATTGCATTGGCAGCTGTCCTTGCTGCTGTCAGTGCAGCTTTGGCCTTTGGCAAGTTCCTCAGAGAGAAGTGAAGTTTACTTTCCAACAAGTCAATGTCCACAAGGAGAAGTTTGTCATCTAACCTCCGCACCTCCTTGATTAGACTGGACAAAAGGGTGAGAGCTTCAGAGTACTCTTTGCTTTCCATCAGCAGAGCAGCAAGTCTTGCCTCCACTCTCTGTCTAAGAAAGGTGCGCTTCTCCGCACGTGTCCATTCCACCATTTCCTTGCAGAGAGAGATCTGCAAATCAGAGGTACCAGGTATCTTTGCAACAGCATCTATTATTCCCCTCACAATTTTTGCAGTTTTCGCCTTGGGAATCAAGGAGAAAAAGGGTCTCAATCGAGTCAGAAGGCTTCTAAGTTCCTCAGCTTTCTTTTCTTGTGTAAGAAGGTCAGAAAGATTTGTGATGGCCTGTTCTTTTATACGTAAAGCTTCTGGTAATGATGATGGGTTTTCCAGAATGCCATAAAGAATAGAAATTGATTCAGAAGTGTCATTAGCCTCCAAAGCCTGTGCCAATGATTCAGTTGTAGCTGGGAGATATGGTGATGACATCTTCAATACAAGCCCTGCAAGAATGAGACAGAGTAATAAATATCAATATCATGAGACACTGGTTTCATGAAGAAACAGACTACACATCTGCACATGACACAATGAAACATTATAATGTTATAGATTATATATGAACTTTTAAGGCTAATACGCACGTGGTAGTTGACCAAAAAAAAAACAAAAAAACAAAAAGAAAAAAAAACTTAATTCTTCTTGTGTTCACATCAACAACAACATTTATCATTCATGCAAAAGTTGGTGTGTGCTGATTCATCTGCAGTTTTATTTAGATTGTTACCATGTTATCCTGAAAATATTATGGAAATGTTACCACTGTATACATTACAGCTCAATTCAAATGCCATTAACATCAGAAATACTTTGACCGAACATGGTTGATAGCTTTTTATGATCTTACAAAAATGATCATTTCAGGGAAGGCAATAAACAAACAAGAGAATAGCTCTGGAGGGAAGCTAAATGTCAGTAAATATGAAAACAAACAACAGAAAAATAGTTTTACCATTTGGACACGTTGAATCATGCAAAGAAAAAGGTGTAATGATTACATCTTCTGGTTTGTATCTCATTAAAGGATAGGAAGACACCATTAAGAGACCACAAACTAATGGAAAACTCTATCATCTGATGACAAGGAATGGTTGAAAGAAAGGTCATTGCTAGAAGCCACTCAAAGATGTCCGTGACAGCCTTCCACTTCTTCTTTTTACTTTTTTTTAATTTCAAGTAACCCTATTTTACAGTTCAACTTAAATTGGTAAGGAGCAACAGAAGGAATATGAGAAAATTGAAAGGATTTTTAAACTTCAAAAATGAATTAGAGAATCAGTAGGCCAAGTTATCTATTGCAAATCCACTTTCAGTAAAACAATGGGAATGTCCAGGAAATACATGCACCAAGATAACTGATGCTTGCACAAGGGAACAGTCTGCACCCTTATCCACTATAGCTTTCTGGACTAAACGAAATTCTGTTTCGATATCCATGTGAAAACTTCTGGTATAATATCCAAGCTGAACTTCTGCTCAGATGGCAACCTGATACTCTATAATCTTCACAGTTTTTATTTTATTTTAGTTCTATTTTATCTTTTCTGAGGTAATAAACATCAGCAATTATTTATATAATCATTCTGTACCAGCTAAAACAAAGATATGCAAGTGGATCCAAATGCACCAATTAATGGTGCTCAAACAATGGGAAAAATCTGTAGCTTCATCCACTCCAGCTTGCTAGCTTCAAATAGTTGTCTTTATACAAATGAGGAATTCAACTTTGGAGATCTGTCAATAGAGATTTTGTATTTGAAGATTCCTCGTAAGTAGGGGTGCAACTCCGGTTGGTTTGGATCAGGTTACTTGACCCAAAACTAATCCAAATACGAAAATCTCTAATCAAATCAAACCATAATCCATTTTCTAAAATCTCAACCCAAACCAAACCAAATTTGTAAAAACCAACTTAAATTCGAGTGGAAAACAGATCAATAATTCGGGTTAAAATTTTGCGTAGACAATTTTAATTAAAAATTATAATATTTGCATTATCAATTTAATAAAATTTATAAGTGTTATTCTATTGACTATATTTATTATATGACTAATTAACTATGAAAATTTTAGCAAATGTCAAAAATGCTATCTACATAATATCATAAATAATCATTCAAAATATTGATTTTTAAATATAATCCAAATCATCATATAAGACAATGTAATTTGAAAATTATTTTAAATTAAAAATTAAATCGTGTAGCTAATTCTAAAATATAATTTAACATAGAAAGTATAATCTATGTAATTATCATTTTTATGTATTTAAAATTATCATCAGATATAATATTGTATTATTATTTATGTTATAACCCAGCTAAAAATGATTAAATCTTTCAGCTTATTTATATTATTTAGAATTTTGGGTTATTTGGATTGGGCAATTCAGAGGTTATTTGGATTTAAGTAATTTGGTTCAGATTTCGAGTTATTTGGTTTGGGTTACCCTCAACCCAAATCAAACCATATTCCAATTCAGTTCAAGTTTGACCCAAATTATAATACCTGAAACCCAAAAGTATCAACCCAAACAATTAAAAATTCGGGCTGTTTTGGTTGGATTTGGATTAACCCAAATAGAGTTGCACCCCTACTAATAAGGTCTTGTAATTTTCAAATGACTAGTTATGATTCTAACTTTTAAGCCATTGACTGGGGCTTCCAACTCAAGATCCCAAAAGTCAGGAATTTTCAATTTTGAAACACCTGATGGGCTTTTCCATTTGGAGATCCTAATAACATTTCAAATTTTGAAATCACTGAATGAGAGTTTCAAGGTAAAATCTTCAATTAAAGATCATTAATTTTTGAAGGGCTCTGTTTTTAAGAGGCCTGTTAAAATGATCCACCGGTAGTCAGTTGGCCCCATAGAAAGGATTACCAATCACTGAGTTACAGGTTTCAATGCTACTTGAAATTGATGTCTATTTCAACATATACCCAAAAAGACCATACCACATTGATGCATCTGAGATTTTAGTTTACTCTGCGGGCAGTTAAATTGAATTTTCTGATTTTTTTTCAAATTTAACAAAGGCAAGGATTTTGAGGAAGTAACTTTAGATTGTTTCTTACTCGTGACTGTTATCAAGAAATAGTAAAGCACACAAATCTTTCAGTTAAGAGTGGTCTGAACATGGAAATAAAGGATTGGGTTAAATCTTCTGCAGTGTTAGCTGTTATGATTTGTTGTTGAAGATGACTTCTTTCATCTCTTAGCTTCACCAAAAAAGAAAAAAGTTATCCTTAAGAAAATCTCCAATTACACTAGTGCATTCCATTGATTCATTATGGAGTACTATTTTAAGAAACAAAGAAGTAAGCATATGCTTTAATTGTCGCTAGGCATTCTTCTGACTCATCATTGGAGATTGTTTTCAAGATACAATACAATAAAGTAATGGAGTGTGGGACAGGATTGCTCATAGAACTAGCTAAGCATAATTGTCATTTGAAAGATGCCAATGCAATTTCTCCAAGCTTATCTCAAACCAAATTCATTTCAGAAGGGAACTACATTCTGGTAGGCAGGGGAAGGGGCACTTCTGATAGTAATTTATTTCTAGATAGAGAAAGATTATCAAAGTTTCATACCAAAGAAAAAGAGAGAACACATTAGGTGGTGATTAGCCTATATGTTACAGAAGAATTTTGCATCCTTCATTCAATGTTGAACAGAACATCAGATTCATTTAATGGTTAGCCACAGGACCAACCAGTGGCTCGATGGAGGACACACATTCATCTCAATGAATCCGTCCAATATTATATTTTAAGTTTATGATGGGAGTTCTGATCTCCAATCTCCCTGCTCTTCCCTCGTTATGTGGCCCATTTGGAGTTGTGGATTAGGTTGGTTATGAGTATGTAGGCCTAACATAACATTGGGAACTTGTCTGCCAATGTTATAAAGGATTACACTTACAAAGCATGGTGGCCTTTTTTATGGCCTAGATCAGGCCAATCCCAAAGTTGGGCACATAATGGTAAAAACTAAAAAGGCAATGAAAAAATCCCATTTAGTACTTGGCACATAGACATGTACTGGATCTTCCATCAATTTGGATAAATTCTGTCTTCGCAAAGAAGACTGGTTCAGAATATGCAAGGTGAAAGTAGAAAAAAAGGTGACCCAAGAGATGACAGATTTTGCAACCATGCAAAATACTCTGGTTGACATCAACATTATTCTGACAGACACATGAACACAGCCATGGAGCAGCTTGCCCAAACAGACATCCAGTACTACTTTGTCATTGACATGGTAAACACTTTGAAAGCTATATAAGCATTTGTTTGTGTTCCTGTCAATAGGCCCAGCCATTATTTGGGTCATTGCTATTGCTTGAAAGCACAAAAACACGGCCATCACAGTTGTGAGAAGAATTTAAGCATAATTGAACATTTCAAGAATAAAGCAGCAAGTTATTTACAGGGTTGATTTTATAGCAGATGCAAGATGCCACACTTCTGCCAGGTATCCAATAACCCAAGAGTGCAATTGATGGCCCCATTATACAAAAACAAAGGCTAAAATGGCTATAAGATCTAAATTTCTGATGATTATTAAATCTACTTATGTTCCTTTGTCATCTAAACAAAAAGGTTTTACATTTTAAAAATAAAGACTATCATGTCTTTCTAATAACAACAAGACACGTTAAAATCAGAGTAATAAGGTATCACTATATCTAAACACATGAAAACTAAAAATTCTCAATTAAAATTTTGCAGACATTTTCATCACAAGAACCAATGCATCCAAAATAAAAATCGAAACACCCAAAAACAGTTGCAGCAGTTTCAATCTATCATGAAAAAAAGTGCCCCCAATCCCACTTTATATTCATACACAAGAATAACTCAGTTTGATTTTTATTTTTTTTAAAAAAGGCAACTACTGATCAGAGCCTACATTCCAATGTTTCACTCCACAACAAAAGCGCTCACTTTATCAATAACTGATGATATATCAGTGGTTCTGAAAAAAAATTATCACTTTTATCAGAGATTATGTCATTTTTATCAGGAAACTCTATTGGAACAATAAAAGAGTTTAAAATTTTCTAATAAACCTTCATAATAAATTAAAATAAATGTAAATCCACATTTAAGCCAAAAATCATTACTTTAAATGCCAACATTTAATGACCAATTGAAAGACATAAGAGATCCATACACAGAACCCTATAAAAAATAGGATGACTTTAGTACATGAAAATTAACAATATTTTGATCCATATGTAAACAACATACGCTAAATACATACGAGTTTTTATAATTTAGGGAGGTTGTTACAGTTGTTTGAGAAGAAATGAGGGAAGACATGGTTAAAAGGAAGCTTCGGGCAACAATAATGATAGTAATAATAATATTTCCAATGTTATCAATAAATTAAACATACTACGACTATTATCTCCAATATTATCACTAGGATCTACAACAGATGAAAATTCGATTTCCTATAAGATAATTTACCTGCCACCTCCCATAAAGGTATTATCAAACATAATATAGATAAAGCAAACACCAACACGAGCAATTTTAGCATCAATACACATCAATATATGCCATTGCTTTCCTTCTTGCCTTTCTATGAAGCATCATATGTAGCCAAAGAGAAACATAACTTGGATATGGGAATTTAAAATGAAAAAACAAAAACAATAGAATCATCGAAAGCCATTGAACTCTTCGCCAAAACCCTAAAAACTTACATATTTCTCCAGCAAATGAAAAGACCAAGAAAAATAAAAGGAATCAATATTTTAAATCAATCTCGAGATTGATAAAATCCACAAACCACCATGAAGTAAGAATGATAGGGTTTGTCCTGACTGATTTGGTCCAACAGATCCTAACTGTTGAATGGTTTTGCATCTTTTGAGAATAAGGGTAGAACCAGTATTGGGTGGGCGATGCTACTGCAGATTGTAGAATTGAGTGGCAGCAACTGTGTAGGAGTCGGTAGGGGAGGTTATCTGGGGATGGTATCGTTCACTTCATCTGAAATGGAAATGGATTCGGGGAGGGACGGAGGCTCACTTCATCTGAAATGGAAATGAATTCAGGGAGGAGAGAGAGAGAGAGAGAGAGAGAGAGAGAGATGTACATATGTATGGCTAGCCATAGAAATTTTCAAGTGTTTGGGTTTGCTCATAAGCATTCACATGTCGAAGAAACCGTAGAAAACAGCACAGGCGCTTAATTAGATTCTAAAAGGAAACTAGGGTTTTTCAAGCGCTTCAAAGACAACAGAAAAAGGGTTTCCAATTTTACTTTTTTAACGCTTGAATTCGGGAAATTAAATCACATGAACTTTCTCTCAACGAAGGAAGAACAGAGGACGAAAAGGAAATCGAAGAAGAAAAGAGGAGAAAAAGGAGAAATACCTGGACCAAGGAGAGGCTGCTGGATGGTGAAGAAAGCTTCGTAGGAGCAATCGCTCGCGGGAGGAAGATCTGGGGGAAGCGACTTGCAGGAAGGAAAGGAAAAGAAAGGCAGCGACAACCCTCTTCGACAAGAAATGGTTTTAAGTCGGTGCTCTTGAAGAGTACGAAATGAATTTGCTGCCTCATCACGAATCCGAGCCATAAACAACTGAAAGGGTCAAATCCAACCCGTTGACCATTTTATGCCCTGTAATATTTAGTAACTTAAGCTAACTAAAAAATAAAATTCAATCCTAATCAATGCGAAGCATTTAAAAAATTTGATAAATGCGTGCTTAATTAGTTTGCTACAAATGTATTACTTGCTAGATTTAAACAAATAAATAATTTTAAGCCCTAATTTCACAAAGTTGACTAGCTTCATAATGCTTTATTAATGTGAGCATTTTCTAAAAATTAATATAATAAAATTAAAATAATCCAATATAATGAAAATGACTATTTAGCTTCTTTTATTATTATTGTTAAATAGATGTACAACAGAGTTTAGGGGGGCCATTATATCTTCTCAATTTGATTAATTTCAAATTGCTTATTTGGTCTAATAATTCAAAATTGCGTACAATCCACCTCAAAATGGCATTATTTATAAGAAAAAGTTCTGGTGAAATATTTTAATTAAATCAAAGCTAAATTAATATCTTAGTATTATTTATTTAATCAAAATATCAAAATTTATTTTAATGAGAAAATTGTATAGACCATAGTGGCCTAGAACAGTGAGGTTAAATAATCTTATAATTTTGTGTTTGTTATGGCTAACTTAAATATCCAATTAAATTAAATTTTACATCGTAATATATTTAAAGACAAATAGGATGAATGACTTGAATCATGAAAGCATTACCTTATCTTAAAAATCAATTTAAGTATCTTTACTTTGGTACATCCAATGAAACGATAAATTGAGTGCCTAAACTTTTCTTCATATGTATAGTTTCTGATTGTTAATTAGTACATTTTTTAAAAATTCAGCCAAAATGTCCAAAGATGGTTTCGTGGCTTTGTGCATGTCATACTTCAGGGTTATTTGCATAATCGTACCTCACATTTTATGATTTAATCCCTGTTGCCTTATAAATTTCAATTTTATATAAATGACTTAAAATTTGACATAAATTATACAAAAGTACCTCCTGTAACTAACCTTGTTCTGTTTAAAATGATAATTTTCCATTAAGATAATTTTATCCACTAAATTTTTTGTAAGGGTATGGATGTTGGATTAAAAAAATTACTGGATTTTTATTCGCTCAAACAGAATTATTAAAATTTTATAACTCATATGGTCTTATATTAAATAATTTTTAATTTTTGGATAAAAAGTGATGTTAAGGATGATGATGGGACTGGATCTAATGGAAAGACAAAAACAAAAATGGATCTAAAACTCACAAATGCTCATATGATGCCGGAACAGCGATTGATTTGGATAATTAAATGTGTAAATGGGTTGGCCACAAATTAATTCTCAACCAACATGGCTGGCCCAGGCCCACAATGCACTAAATGAGATGGAATTTGCCATTTTCAAAATGGAATTTTGATAGATCAACCCTTAAACTTTGCTTATTTTACAATTTTT
>JAYJMB010005544.1:0-54988 GCA_036873735.1 Pouteria campechiana
TCAAATTTAATTAAGAAATAAATAATAAAATTATGCAAAGATTATATTTAATAGATGGATAATTAATTTGGACATATGATTTACATGTGCCAAATATGAGGACTAGACAGGATTTTGAAAATCAAAGATAGATGCATGTGTATAGAATTATGTGGGAGCATGGACTACCAATGAAAAATTAATATAAATATCAGTTATACCCATCTCCTTCCAACGTCCAAGCACCTCTTCAATGTAAGTTTCCCTTCCCCAAGCATTCCAAGCCTTCTAAGTTAGGGTTTTAGCCTATTTCAGTTGGGAGAAATTATAGGTAATGCCTATAAATGAGGTTTGCAACCTACTACATCTTAAATCCCCTAAATTAAAGTTACTAAGGCTGAAAAAATTGAAGAGGAGCTGCTATGGGTGGGACCTATCAATCAGATTAGCCAATTCAGGTATGAAGTTTATGAATTAAAGTTTTTGATCATGTATTCAAAGTTATTTTACTGATAAATAAATTAAATCATGTAGATGGGATTAAACCTAGGAAATTAGGGTTTGCTGGAAAAATTTTAGCATGATTATGGGCTATGATTAATGGTATCATGGCATGATTAATGTTTAATTAATTTGAAAGAAGGATTAGTTTTAATGAAAATGAATTATAGCATGCTGAAAATTTGAACTTAATGGAATGCTTTGCTGTCCACTCAACTATTAGGGCTAAAATTGTTTTAAATTAAACTAGGTAATTATGCCTATTATAGGAGGGTAATCATGGCTTAATCAGGTCTCTAATAGGGTAATTAGTAGAGCCAAACAGATGGCAATTAGATGATGGATTTAAATGGATAGCTAGTGTACAATAAACAAAATATTAAATGGGGTAGTTGCCGAATTAAATTTAAATTCCTTACTATATAGGGCTGAAATGGTGGAAGGTGATTAAGGGATGATTAATGGCAATGTCTCAAGATTAATTGATAGTGGAAATTACAAGACAAGTGAGGTAAGCAGCTGTTTCAAATTTGATTTGATTTGGGCAGTGTAAATTCTAATTTTTGGGCATTGAATATTAATGCAATATGACATGTCATATGATGATTTAAATGAGATTTATTTAATTTTTTTAATCATGTTCAATTTCTTAAATTATCATGTATAATTTACATTGAAAACAATAGGAAAAATCAAATAAAATTTGGATGAACAGTGCATTGACAGAACGCCTTACCAAGTACCCCTTTTGAGGTTTATTAAAAAATAATTTAATGATGTTATTTTACAAATATAAAAATATTGAGTTAAAATAGATAAAACTAAATACACATATATCACATTTCATGAACAAATTCTATTGTTTGACCCCTCAAACAAATCTGAACATTAAATACCTTGAAAATGAGATGCTGATAGTGTCCCACTCTTTTTAAAATTTTGTTTTATTTTTAATCTTTTCATTTTGATTTATTTTAAGCTAAAATTTTTCAAAAACTTTTATTATATTTGGAATTAATGTAAAATATTTTAAGGGAAAAAGAGATGTATAATTCCATCTAATATATTTTATTTATGATTTCATATTTTAATTTTAAATTGCTCCATTTACATTATTTTGACCTGAAATTGGGATTTAATATTTTTCATATTATTTTTAATTTTTTTAAAAAATTTTAGGCCAATCAGATATTTATAAACTAGTAAATAAGAATTATATTTAAAAAATTATGTATATGTAAATTCTAGTTTTGATGATTGGTTGGCGCAGAGCCCAATATGGCTCATATATGTATTTTATGATGTCCGTGTGGCTAACCTATGTCTTCCATGTGGCGAGGAGTGGCCTGGTTGGCCAATGGGTGGTTGTGTGGGCAGCTGGCACGATCGGGCGTTGCCATTGGACTGGATGGCCTGAGTAGCTTGTGTAGGCATATTTATGGAGAACCGGTATTCTTGTAAGGCGATGAGGGTGAATTACCACTAGATATAGTAGTATGACTATGTAGACCTAATAGGCTTCTAGGTGGGAGTGCCAAGATGGACCTGACACAATGAAGAATGAAAAGGTAGTGGTCTAATTTGTGTGCCTTTCAGGGAAGAGTGTGTGGATGGTTAAGGAGTGCCTGGATGATGGTAGTACAAAAATGAAATTTTGTAAAATACAATGAGATGCATTAGATTGAAAAATCTAATTATTATGCTTCATTATAATAATGAAAATTATTTATGTATTTGTATAAGTAAATAAGATATGGGATTCATGTGATATGTGTGGGAGTTTTTGGCATGGGGGCTACAAGTCAAGTTTAAAGAGATGTGGATTATTAAGGGGATTATTCTGAGGTAAGTAGGTTGTGCATGTTTGCTTGTGTTATTGGGTGGGGATACTGATTATCTCCTGAGTGATTTGATAATGTGCTTATATGTGAATATATGGATTGGTAGTTATGTATGTGACTTAGATTGGATTGTAAATATCCCATTTCTTATTGCGTGCAATGTGAATATGTATGAGAATTAGGATTAGTAAAAATCTCTAATTGCTATGATATATGCATATTTTTGATTGTTATATAATACAGCATTGTGATATTTTATGTTAATGTATAGTTTCGGAGGGGATAGAAGATATTCCCTACTTATAATTGCTATTATTATTCTAGTATATGGATATCTAAATTAAGGGATCGTAGTTATCCCATGAATATAAATTGTAATATATGTATATATGTTATGTATATGTGTGATTTGGGATAAGTGATTATCCTAGAGCATAAAATTTACTTTAGAATGTGCAATTAATGTTATATTCTTCATGCTGTGACATGTTGAGATGTTGTATTGAGTTTAAAAATGTATCTATTTGGATTGGTGAGTGGGATACCTTATGGATCCTTTTTACTTGGATGGATGATATTTTGTTGATTTTGGTTGAATTATTAATTACCATGCAATCTACTTATGGAGTCGGTTTGGACTCACCCTTGTTTTATTTTTTTTAATCGACAGGTCAATTCTAGAAGCAAGATTGGTAAGAAAGTATAATAGTTGAATTTGTATTTTTTTGTTATATGGTAATTGGAAAATTCCCATCTTATGTATATTGTAATTGTAATTAATTTATGTCTTATTATGTATAATTGTAATTTATAGACTTATCGATGTAATATTGGAGTGTGAGGTGTATGTTGTATATGGAATGGAAATTGCATGGTGGTGTGGTGGATTCATTGTCATCATGATGCAATCGCAGTCCTGGAGGAGGCTGTGGAGTTATAAGGATGTTGTGTAGATGACTGGAGAAATATTGGAGTGTATAATTTCCTACTTTTATAAATTATAATGGAGAAATGTATCATAATATGTGATAAATGTTTGTACCTAGGTGGACAGCTCTATTTTTAAGGCAAACTCTATCCAATATTCTGTAGAAATTAGGTCAACTAGAAAAAAAATATCAAAGCAACCCATCCTGAAAGTGGGAAAATCATGTTATGAGCATCTGGATTTATGGTGTAAAATAGAGTAATGGCCCCAAGTGGGCAGGGCATTACAAAACCAGATCATTATGGCAATGTTTAACCTTGGAATGATACCATTATATCATAATATCATATTTTAATGAATATGACATGCCATACATCCTTATACTATACATTATACATCATATACAATTCTTAATTACAATCATACTATAATTTAATCAAATACAATTATATCTAATATAATTTAATCGAATATAATTATATCTATTGCAATTTAATCAAATACAATTATATCTATATCAGGAGATTCCAATCCTAATTTATCATAACATAATATATGTCTTCATATCTTTATTCGCCAATCCCAATCCTCAGTTGGGAGTCTTTACCTGTCCTATTAACTAAAAATTTAAAATAAGAGGCATAAGTTTGGGAAACTCAATAAGTAAGCAAAAATCTAAAACAATAATCATTCAACAGCCTCATGTTCTCATTCGGAACATGAATACAAACTATCACAGCATGAATATAAATCCAGGAGGCTTAAGTCCTCTGTTCACTCCACTACTCTACACCCTTTAGGCATATACAATCATAACTATGAGCATGTCTACCAGAAATCACACCTTTCAGCCACTTTGGGCTTATCATACCATATCAGGTGCCATGCAAACACCACACACACCAAAACTATGTCATACAAGCATAATCTCATACTTGTGCGATTTAGGCACCATAAACAAAATCTCATTTACCTTGGAATGCTTCTCATTCCTTTATTATATACCCACATTCAACAATCTTATATAACATTCTGGGGCATTCAATGTCCCCATTAATACCTATATACATACATAAACACAAAAGACAATTCATGGGATAATCCTTATCCCTCTTGTCATTAATCCACATCATATTATATACATCAATAGATACAACATAAGAAAATTTCTACTATTCTCATCTTATTGGTCCCATGTAAATGATAGCTCAAGAGGGGAGGGGGCTAAATAAAAATTAATGTTCTAAGGAGAAGTAGTGATGCAGCACACATGTATTTTCTATATCAGTTTGTTTGATCATTGTGATTGCCTTACTTCCAAATTCAACTTTTGTTAGTTATTCTTGTTTCAGGTGGGTTACCCTGTGTGCATGATAAAGTGAATGATAATATTATGCTTAATGAAGAACAAAATAGGTGAACAAACACAAACACAAACAACACAATTTTTATAATGGTTCGAGAACCCCATCTCTATATCCACTCTTCCAAGGGCACAAAGTTATTATGCCTTGGGTTCCACTATATCTCATATAATGGAAGTACACTAATGCTCCCAACACTATTCTAGATTTCAGCTCTAGGGGGCATAGATAGTTTTCCCAACACTCTTTTAGATTTCAGCTCTAGGCGGCATAAACATAGTGTTCCCGGCACTCTTCTAACTTCACGAGCTCACCAAGAAACTCACTAGTTTTGAAGATCACCAGCAAACTTGTTGGTTTTCCAGAGCTTACCAACAACTCATACAATATGATTTCTTGAGCCCACCGCCAACTTACATAGCTGATTGATAGCAGTCTTTTTGCACATTACATTGCCTCTTTTCTTAAGCTAATTTGTACAAATATTAGTCTCATATACAAAATGATATCTCATTGAAGCTCATTAGATATAGATGCTCTAGGTGTATGATTAAAATAGAACTTTTAGGCTCATTGTCTATCAGCTCAATGGAGTCAGCCTCATTGTCTATCAGCTCAGTGGAGATTGATTATCTAGGAGGAAGCATAGTCTGATTGAGAGATGCTACTTGATTAAACTCTATTTTGATTTTTCTCTCAGCTCCTTAACCTTCTTTATTGACACTACACTACCTTTATATTACTTCAGAAATTTCTGCTTGTTGGAGGTAGTTGGCTTTCCTTTGAATGTTGAAGACCATTCTAATTTCTCTCATTAAAAAACTATCTTCTTGAGAAACTCATTTGTAGTTGGAAAGCCTATAGCACCGTTCTTGAAGAAGATGCTTTTTTGGTTTTAGTAAATACCAGATAAAGACTTTTTGCCTAAGTAACTCTTTCATTCTTTTGGAAAGATGCCCATTAAGCCTAAAGGGACGTAGCCTATGAAATTTGCAACCTTTATCAGAAAGTAGACTGTTTTCCTTTGAATTTCTTTCCATCTTCAGTTAAGCTTGATTTGTCCAATTTGCTTAATAAAATTTGCTTCGAATAAGATTTTGATTGAAGAGTACAGTCAGTGATGTCTGGTACTAGTGGCTTCTACTCTTCATAATATGTTATATTTTATCTGAGAACTTTGTTAGATCATATCTTGGATTTGTCTCCTGTAAGTGATAGATAAAGTGGCTCTGAGTAAATCCACATAATAGACAGCCTCATCTTTACACTTCTGTTAGAGACCATTGTAGTATTTTACTTCGTCTTCTATTTTATCCATTATAAGTAACAAATGAATTATGGAGGGGTAGATGAAGTCTTCGTCTTTGTTGCTCATCAGATGATGATCTCTTCACAAATGAAGTTTCTTTCATTTAAGTCAAGTAGCTTTGTCTGTTGTAAGTGGTAGATGATCTTTGTGGTACGAACAAAGCTACTTCATAGTAGACGAAGTGACTTTCACCAAATGAAGTCTTCTTTTCATCAACCAAAGTGTCTTTGTCTGTTGTCAGTAGTAGATGATTCTTCTTGGTAGACAAGGCTCCTTCCCTGATAGACAAAATGACTTTATTTATTATTTATCTATTAAAATCAGTAGACGAAGTTGCAAGCCATAGACATGGTCTTCCAAATGGTTCATCAGTTGGTTTGTCTATCGTAAGTGATAGATGAAGTTTTGGGATACAGAAAAATTCTCCTTTTATTCATTCATATGATTGGTTATTTGTTAGAAGTAACAGATAACTTGTTGAGGCATAATCAACTTGCATCTTCAATAGTTGTTTGATGGTTTGTAAATGGTAGACAACCCTTATAGATAAAGACGGCAAATAAGGTTGTTCTTTTATAGCTACTGTGCCACTCTTACTCTATCTTCTATATTTTCTACAGAGATTGGAAACAGGTTCCTTGGCCTTTTCAATTTTTGGATGAGCATTATATGAAAGACAAATGCTTGAGTATCTAATTTCAACACCGTTTCATCTCCTGCTTCTGGAAACTAAATTCATCTATTTGTTGCTAACAATTATTGATTATAAGCAATTTTTTTGATTTATCCATGGAATAATTTGTCTGAATCTTCCTAAGGAAGATGCTATCTGACACTGACTTTATCTATAGATAATTTGCTCGATCACTCATTAAGGCTTGAACTTCATAGCTATAGATTTACTTGATGACTTCTTTTCAAAGTTTTAGTGCCATTGATTTTGATCACACTTGTCTTCTTTGAATCAATGGAATTTGCCTGCTAATGCATTTGCTATGTATGTTGTCAACTCCATTTGAGTTATTTCCTTGTATTCTCATATCTGTTTCTGCAATGCTTGGGAACACAACTGTTAGTACCATGCATATTCACTCATATGTTGTTGCTCATCATAAAAACTTTGTTGTTTACCATATATACTATTTAGTCTAACATTCTCCCCCTTTTTGATGATGACAAAATATTTGAGTGAAAAACCTTTCAGAGAGAGTAAAGTTGTAAATACACAAGAAATTTATGCATAGATATGTTATGGCTCTCCTTGATAGTTTACTTGTTTAACTTCTCCTAGCATAGCTTAGTGTGCTCTTTTTAAGTTTTAGCTTATGTAGCTTGGCTCCCCCTGAGTAGTTACCATAATTAACCTTTACTTTGTATTATTCTATTCACTCATTATAGCTCTTTTTAAGTTTTAGCTCATGTAGCTTAGCTCTCCCTGAGTAGTTACCATAATTAATCTTTACTCTGTATTGTTCTATTCACTCATTGCATTATATTCCTCCACATTTTTATCATAATCAAAAAGATAAATAGCCTAGCATGGAATTACATTCAAATAGTATGGAAAAGATACAAATTGAGAACTTTATCTAAGGATGTATATTTCATTGATGTGCAAAGTAAATTTACAAGATCAAAGTACAAAGATATAGATAAAATTAAAATACAATGTATTTAATAGTCTAAACAATGTCCTTAGGTTGTACAGTGTTTTCCTTGTAATTCACAACCTTGAGGCAAAGTTGAAATTCAAGATCTTCTAAATATGAATAAGGAAGAGGTTCTCCTTGAGCACTGGCTTTAGCATTGGCTGCCATCCTTCTTTTGTATAAAGTATGACTTGGGAATAGGGTTAATGTGTTTTAATTTTCAAAGGGGTCATCAACTTTTAAAGGTTTAGAAATGGATTTCTTAGTTTTAGTGATTGGAATTTTGAGTCTTGAGGAAGGAGGAGGATTGGGTAAACTAAGAAGAGGAGATGAGATATTGGAGGAAGAAACTATTGGTATGGATGGTGAAGTCCTAGATTTTATGGAGACAGTTCCTTCAAGTTCAATTAATCTTATCCTTTCAAAATAATCTAGATTATTAAATTTTGGAAAGGGTGGAGGTAAGTTAGAAAAATATGCATTATTCTGCATGAACCTATGTTATAGATATACGTCATATGGGAGATAGAATAGATTAGGGTCTGATGCATCAAGAACAGTGCGAGATGATGCTCTCAAAGTTGTCTTAACAAATAAGGATTTGTTTGTTTAAGGAGGAATGAGTGTGGATGATGATGATGGTCCCTGAAAATTTAGTATGAAGTTATGAACAAATTCATATATGTTTGTAAGATCAGGCTTGAAGTTTTTAGGGAAAGGCCTTTTAATGAGATCAACATTAAGTTTTATGAATTCAGGGTCATCAAAATGTGGAAATGGAAGATCCAAATAGCTAAAGCTTGCCTTTATCATTCAATTCAGAGGAAGCACATTTATTTATCTTTTGTTTGTGCTGAATTTCTTCTTTTGTTAATCCTATCTTTTTATTAAGTTTTATTGGTGGTGGAATGGAGATACCAGGAGATATAAATTTTTTAGGATCTTTTATGGAAGTGAGATATAATTTTTTTGGGAAATATAGAGGTGCTTTTCCTTTTTCAGCAGGAGTGAATTTTCTAGTTCTGGTAATGGAGTGATGAGGATGAGTGGTTCTATAGGAGATAATTAATGAAAAGCAAGTGTTTTTCTTTAAGGTGATTTTTATGGTTTTGAGAATTTGAGCAAATGGTATTTCTGAATCAAAGAGAGCTTCATCTGACTCAAATGGAGATGAATGTGAGGAAGACCTGGAAATTGGAGAGTTGTAAGTTATGTGACCAAAATGGAAAGTTGAGGAATGGGTACTCCTGATTTGTGAAATAGATCTGGTTCTGTGGACTAGAGAAAATTTTGGAGAGGATTGAGATGATTGTGTTTGGTTTTTGATGGATTTGGCTGAGGAAATTAGAGTGTCTTGTTTTTGATCCATTGAATCCATCCTAGCCTTGAGATTTGAAAAGAATGTTTCAATACTGATAAGTCTTCTCTCTAGATCTTGTGGAATGGGATAAGTTGATGAAGGTGAGTGGGTTGGTCGGAATGATTTTGGACGGTGAGGTGGAAATAGTGCAACTACTACCTCTACTTCTGTTGCTGCTGAGCTTGAATGTGTATGTACCTCTTATTGATCCCCTGATCTTCCTTCTTCATTTCTTATCATTTCTGTTGCAGGATCTTCATTTTCTATTTGTGCACTTTCTTCAATAGAGAAATAATCTTGTATTAGCTCATCTATCATTTCAATCACAAAATTTTCAATGACATCTTCTCTATTTAGTTCATCAGTTTGTATATATGAGTGGACACCTTCTGATGCTATTGAGGGAACTTATATTGGTCCTTAACTAATCAAAAGAGAGGGGGGTCAATTGAGCTTCAAAAAATTTTGGCTAATGAGTGAATATATGTTCTTAAAATAAAAGAGAAAATAACTTACAGCGCATACACATAATATTTTTATAGTGGTTCGGCCTTTTCTTGGTTCCTATTCCACTTTTCTGAGTCAGTCTCCTTTACTGAACTCAAGTTCCACTATAACACTTATTGGTTTTGTAAGCACCAACAACTTACTAGTTTTTTAAGTTCACCAGAAACTCTTACACATTGGTTTTAAAGCTTACTAACTTACTAGTTTTTCAAAGCTAACTAGAAACTTTTACAAATAGTTGGTTTCACAAAGCTTACCAACTAACTCTTCATTTTTCAAAATGGAATGTGCAATAATAATGCCTTTTATTTACATTAACATGTACCAAAGCTAAAGCTTAATTGAAAGAACAAAGTAAGCAATGAGATCAGATTTAAACTCATTTTGAAGTTTGTGTAGATCTAATGTTGAAGATTCTAAATGCTTTGGTAGTGACGTAGCACCTGGAGTTGAATGATGGAAAGTTATGAATGCTCTCTTCTTAATCAACAAAATAATTTTTAGTGTAATTTCTCTATTTTTTAAGTATCATCTTAATCCTCCATGTGTAGAATTTGAAAATCTTTGCCGTTGCAACCTTGGGCATTATTTTTCAAACTAGTTAGGCAGGTTTGGTAATGACTTTTGTGTATTCTCGAGGAAAAATTCTTATTAGTGTCCTCAGAACTTTTGTGCTTCAATTTGTACTTCAACAGAATTTCTAAAGTGGTTCTGTAGAACTGCTGTGGTTAGTAAATTTTTGGCAGTATTCTCAATGGTCACATTCTGAGCCTTTGAAGAACTTTTGCATTACTTTTACCATGCCAAAAATTCATCTAATATGTTGTTGATCAATTGACTTGTCTTCTGTGTTGCTTCTGTGTGGCCGAAGTTTCTTCTGTCTTAGTTCTGTGTGACTAAACATTTTTGTATTGCTTTCCATGTGATAATGCTTCTAATTTTCTTCTGTGTGGCATGGCAATGCTTCTGCATTACTTCTGTGCAATAAGAAAAATATTACGAATATTTGAAGTGTCTTCTGGGTTGATTCTATGTGTCGTGATAGTACTTCTGTATTCCTTTTGTGCATCATATCCATGTTCCGTTTGACTTCTATGTAGCATTGAGTTTCTTTTGGCATGCTTCTGTACAATAGACTTGTCTTTTGTGCTTCTTCTATTTTTCTTCTAATATTCGGTATTGTTGTATTTTAATTCTGAGTTAATTCTGAGATGCTTCTAGCCTGGTTTCGAGTAACATAAGTGTTTTTCCAGATTGATTTTGCATAGAGTTTTACAATTCTGGGTTGCTTCTAAGGATCTTCTATGTATTCATATTATTTCTATTTGATTTCTAACTTGCTTTGGAGTTACAATTCTTGTTTCTAATGTAGTTCTATAATACTTTGGCATAAATTCTAATTAAAATCTGATTTTATCTTTGATTTCTTCTCAACTTCTAACTTTCCAACCAAGCCTCTAAGCAACTTCTGAATTGCTTCTTAGTGACTTTTGAATGTCTTTTTATTTGAGCATTCATATGTATATGATGGTTTACTGTAATGATTTTATAGTTAACACCTTTACTTTTCTTAATCTGTTTTGATGTTTAATGCTACAACACTTGGAAAGTAATTTGTTGGTACCTTTATTCTTCACTCATTTATTTGTTCATCATCAAAATTAATTTGTTTAATCTCATTCATCTTCAAAATAAATCTTAATAAAGGGGTTAGACTTAACATTCTCCCCCTTTTTGATGATGACAAAACATTTGAGTGATAACCCTTTCAAAATTTTCAAAATATGCAATCTATGAAACATGCTTCTTAATGGAACTCCCCCTACATAGGTGAGCTCCTCCTAAGTATGTACCCTGCGTGTTCTTAAAAGATTATCTCTTATTTTTCTTATCTTTCTCTCCCTTTTTGTAATAATAAAAAAATGCAGTAAAAAGGGAATTAGTAAGATTGCATTATCATGATAAAACTTTGTACATTAGAAAGTCATCACACAATTGTATAGCAAAATACATTAGAACAAAAATATATATCATTCCAATTTATGATACATGAGAAAAAGTAATTGACAATGAAGTAACATCAGAAATGAAATAACTATGGTCAGAAAATAGCAATCATAAATAAATGAGAAAGAATGTGTAACTGCAACATGTTCAACGAGTTGTCCCAGGTTTTTTGGTGTAGGTTTTAGGAAAGGAAGGCTTAGGTTGAGAGGTTGATGGTTTTTGAGATAGCTTGGGTCTTTTTGGTGGAGGAGGTGGAATAAAGAATGGGTCTTTTGGGATTGTAGAAGAAGGTTCGTGAGTATAAGTTGTGGGTCCACAATCAAAAACATAAATGAAATCAATACATTCATGAAATTATGGATCTAGCAACTTAGGAAAAGATATAGGTGTCCCTTTTAAGAGGGCTTCAGTATTAGCATTCATCCTAGTTGTATACTCTTAGTGGTACATTGTGATTTGAGAGAGAGGAGGCTTTTTGTGTTTTTTTGAAGGTAGAATTCTTGGCTTCTTCTTATGTTTAGAAGATGATGGCTGAGATGGAGGTTTTGGTTTTGGGATAGCAGGTGGTTTTCTAGGGGTTTTGGCTTTGGTAGAAAGGGGTGGAGTAGGTTCAAGTGAGGAGGATGGTGGAGAATGTATTATCCTAAGTCTATGTTAGATGGATGTGTCACAAAGCTAAGGATAAGGATATAGAGGAAGATTACTAGCAATTGCTTGAAGATTGGCATTTTAATAGTATGTGAATTCTTCCTCAATCATGAAAATGTTCTTGAAAGGTCCTGAGGGGGATGGAAATATATTTCTGAGTTTTCTAGACTTTGGAAGTGAGTGAAGAAGTTTCTAGAATATCTTTGAAGGACTGACTCTTTATCAAGAATGTGAATTTGTGATCCTTGGGAGTGAATGGTGGATCGGGAAGAAGTTGAATCCTAAACAAAATGTTAAGATTTGTGATTTCTGTGAATGAAAATTCCTGTGGGGCTAGAATGATAGATTGTGAGAGAAACATCTGGGTAATTTCAGAGTTGATTTCTGACATACTCCTATACTTAGAATGTGTCACTATGATTAGATTTTAGATATGAGTAAGAATGTCAAGATTATCATAAGCTGGTTTTGGAGGAGATTATGGAGGAGTTGGAGTTCTTTTCTATTTTGGACAAATTGAAGGTGAGTTCCATTTTGGAGGAATTTGTTCAATTCATTCAGGAAAGAGTTCCCCTGACAAAAAGAAATCTCTTTTAGTAAAGTCCATGTCATCATATGGACATTGGAGAAGAAAGTACCATTCAGGAATTGGTACTGTGATATACTTTCCACATTTAATAATAGCTCTATAGGGGTTGGAAAGATAATCCTCAGGAAGATTTGAAGGTAGGATAGAATGAGGTTGTGTTGGAGGAGAGGGAGAAGTAATTTCAATAGGTGTACTCTCAGGTTAAGCAACCTCTAGAATTACAAGAGATGGATGTGGAGAATGTGCGGGGGAAGACGCCACTGTAATGGGAGAAGTGGTTTGAAATGGAGAGAAATGGGTTGGAGGCAGAGAGAAATGAGGATAATAAGTTTGACTTTTGGATGACTCTACTAGTGAATGTAGAGAGTCAAGTCTTTGTTTAATCCTATTAGCTCTTAAGATCATAGAGGACATACCATAGTTGATTCTTTGATCAAGTTTACTCATTTGTGGAGCTAGACTAGACAAAAGGTTTTCAATATTCTATAGTTCATTTTCTAGGTGGTGTGGAATCAGTTGAATAGTGGGGATTGAAGTGGTTGGTGTGGATAGTTGATGAGTAGGTCTTATGGGAGAATGGGATCTGATGGGTGTAAAGGATGTGGTGGTTGCTACTGCTGCTGTTTCTTATCCTTCTCTCAAAATATTTTTTGATTCCTCTATTTTTATCCCTCTTTCATTTCTTTCTGTGTCTTCTTCTCTTGTTTCTTTTTCCATAGTATCTTATCTGTCACTTCCTTCTTCTGCAATTTCTGTTCTTTTCATTTGTTCCCTTTTTCTTGGCTTTTATGAGATCCATCATTGTGATGTTAACTTAAAGCCAATTTTCTTCAAAGTGTCTTTATTGATTTCTTCTCTTGCCATGTGATCTTCACCATCTTCCTTAGAGAGATCAATATTTATTTTTCTTAGAAATTTGGTTATGATTATCCCATAAGGTAGGTAATACTTGGTAGATGTCTTCACCAAGTATAGTTGATCAGCTATAATTTGAGTCGGATCTATCCTTTTCCTATGCTTCATTGCCCATAAGATTTTTGCTTCCTTCTCAAAAATTTGATCAGTTCTTCCTGTCTTGGGATATATGTTATTGAATATCAGCTATGGGCCAACTTGAGATCTAAATTCAGATGGATAACATGTAGATAAGTCACATTCTCTTTAAGTTCCACTTCAGCCTAATCTGAGAATAGCCTTCAACTGTCTGATGGCTAATCAATTTCTTGATTTTCTACCCTAGGAATATTGAATGTACTTCTTATATTCTCTAGAGATAGATCAATCTCAACTTTTCCTATCCATGACTTCCTGTTATTATAGTTGAAGTTGGCAACAATGACTTGAATCACTCTGGTATAAGATTTGTCCTTATAAAACTTTCTCATCCTTGGAACTTAATCCAGTTAGTTACCTCAAGATTTAGGTCATTTTCTCTAAATGCCTCAAAATTAAATACTCTTCCCTTCACTATTTTCCTTCCCTCAAAATATTTACTAAACTTATTGTAAGCAGAAGAGTTGCTATTGAAGATTACCTTAAGAACATAATCTTCTATTCTTCTTCTTTTTCTTAGAGTTTCTTCTTCTAACATCTCTCTTCTCCTTGTTTCAGAATCTAAAGTTGAAATTTCAATTCTTTTGCTTGCCCCCTTTGTCCTTGCCATCAGTAGCAGCTAGTACAGTTTTTGGATTAGGGTTCTAAAGGAAAAGGTTTTTAGAGATTGTGGGAGTGAAAAATCTCTAGGATGAATCAAAATGGGAGGTTGATGGAGGGAAAATCCAGACAATGAAAGGATTTTGAATCACCTTTCTGAAGAAGAAATCAAAAGTGTAAAATTGTAATGCAGAGGTTCTGAGTTTGGGGTTTTTGAAGGGGATGGAACTTCTGTTGTAGTGTAACAGTAGTTCTGTGTGACATAGAATTTACATAGAGCTTCTGAGTTAATGACCTCAGAAGTTTTGAGGAGTTTACACAGAGGTGATTTCGATGTATGGAAGTTCTGTGCGAAACAAAAGTTCAACAAGACTTCGGTGCTAATGATCCCAAAAGTTCTGACTGGAGTATGCAGAAGTGGTTTTTGACATGCAGAAGTTCTGCAGTTATTAGAGTCGTAAGTCAGATGTTCTATGTAAGTGTTACAGAACTTCTATGTTAAGTGAAAGTGATTCTGAAATTTTATCAGAACTTCTGTGTGATTTTTTATGAACTCTTAGTATTTTGACAGAATTTCTGAGTTACTTTTTTGAGTCATTCTAAGTAATGTAATAGAGTTTCTGAATTATTTCTAAAGTGTTTTAAACGATTTCTAGAGATTCTGAAGTACTTCTAACTCTTGAATGTTATTTTAGAATTTTTGATATACTTCCGGATCAATTTATTTAACATACATGAATGCTTTTAGGCATTTAAACATTAGGACCAAATAAGTATTTTATGTACATGGATCAATTATACCGAGTTCTCTTCAAATTTTATAGAATCTATCTTTTGAAAGAGATTTTGTAAAATTGTCTGCTAACTGATTTTTAGTTGGTACATATTCCAAGCAGATGTCATAGCTTTGTACATAGTCTCTAATGAAATGATATCTGACTTGTATGTGTTTAGTTCTTGAATGTAGTACTAGATTCTTTATTAGATTTATTGCATTAGTATTGTAACATCTAATAAGAGTATCAACATATTTCATCCCATAATCATTCAATTGCTATTTCATCCATAAAATTTGTGCACAACAACTACCTACAACTACATATTCAGCTTCAGCAATTGATAAAGCTATAGATTTTTGTTTCTTGGAGAACCATGATATGATCATGCTTCTAAGGAATTGACATGTTCCTCTATCATGCCCCGGTTTTCGAGGCACAATGTTCTATTTTGCACTGAATTTTACCTAAATTTGCTCAATTTTAGGGTGGGGTGCTCAAGTCCCATTTTGGAACTCGACTATTTTCTTTAGAAAAAGGACAAAGTATTCCCTAAATTTTTAAGGTTTAACATATACAATTATTCATTAAATCAAATAAAATGCTAATATACATTCTAAATATCCAACCATGTACCCATAGCCCTAGATCTGGGCAAAATCATGATGGTAATCTATATCTTTAAAATCCATTAACAAACTAATAATTAATTTATTAAGACATGCCACTATTAACAATATACATTAGTCTAGTTTCTCCAATATCAAATATGCCTCATTTTAAAATTTATTAATTACAATCACACAGATCTAAATAAAATCCCAATTATGCTAAAACACTAAGGGGATTTCAACCCCACCATGGTATGGCTTCAGATCCTGCTCAACAATTCCAACCCATAGTTGAAATTCTTTACTTGTCATATCAACAAAAAAAAAATAAACAAGAAGGCGTGAGTTCGGGCAACTCAGTAAGTAGGCACAAATAATAAATAATAAATACATAAGCATAAATAATAAATAATAAATACATAACTTCACAATTTATATGATTCAATTCAATTATGATCAAAGACATACTATGCCAATCATACTATGAGGATCATGTCCTCATTATCCTAATCTAATAGTTAAGGAATGACATCCATCTCCTGATTTTGACTAGCCATCATTCTTAATGAATAGCCATATGGCTCAATCATCCATCCAAAAACATAACTAATAGTATGAGGATTACAATCCTCATTGTTCTGAATATGGAACTAAATCAATGATAAGAATCTATTCCCATCAATTCATATCACATAGGAAATCACTATAATTCTCATTCAACCAAACAATTACCTATGGGATCGCTCATCAACGTAATCATATAACGAAGGGATATTTTCTATCCCTCACATCAACATTTCTGTCAAATTAAAGTATCCAATATTCCAACCCAAGGGATACTCATTATCCCTATTAGCCAAATAACATCAATCTTAATAAGATGGAATATCTACTATTCCTAACCAAAACATCCAAGCCCGAAGCCAAATCAATGGTATATTCATTATCCCCAATCAATCATACATTCAAACGAAGCAAAGGGGTGCCTACTTACCTTAGGCTTTTAGCTCCACCCACATTCCTCAAGTTTTGTCTTTTCTTCCTTCTAAGATCATCCTATATATAGTCAATTGCAATTATAATATATCATTTATAGCTAATCTAAGGCTATAATCATCAAACATATAATAAACACTAGTTAACCTATGGTTTCTTCATAATTATCACAAGAAACCTTCTTGTCTTACATATTTATATAATACTCACATGATTAGCATTTCAATAACATGTAAACAACTCAATTAAGCTTTTAGGCTATTCAATTCATGGCTAACATAGCTTATGACAAAAAACCTCTTTAGACCCTAATTAGGGCATAGCCCAAAACTCAATTCTACTGGTCCAACCCATTCCATACATGGTCTAAAATATACTAATCATGCCATTGATCATTTACCTCATGATTAATTCAACAAAAATCACAAAATCCCCAAATTTTACTATTTATCAAAACCCTAGCTTTGCCGAATCTCAAATTGCTCAGGCTAAATCATGGTAATCATTGTATTAAACCATTCTTTCATGAATTTATAAGCACGTACATCAATTTAAGCCTCAAAATCCACTTTTTCCCAAAATTCTAAAAGCTGAAATCAGAGATTCGATTGAGAAATTGAACTTATCATCACTTACAAGCGTAGCTGTCCTTCCTAAATGAAGGACTAAGCTCCCAACTCCACTTTGCTCCATTGATTTGAAGAAAATTAGCTCATTCTTCCATTTTCTCTCATTTTTCACAGTTCAAATGGGTGAAAATTAGGTTTACTTGAATGATCACAAGTTTTTCTAGCTAAGCAAGATGATTTCCTAGCTAAATAGGCAAGAAACAAAACTAAATGGGGTTAAGGCATGAAAGGGGAAGAAATAGAATGAAACGGGATGAGAATGGCTTAAAATGGGACGAAGTGACTTTAAAAAGTTAGGTTGCTACCACTCGCTAGCCGCCTGCCATCAGACACAAGTGCCTGGGACCGTAGCCGATATAATAGTTGCCTACCATATCACCCGCCACCATCCATTGGTGTTTTTCTCCCCGGATTTGACCACGGACTCTTTCCCCAACTGCCCACTATACCGCTTGGGAAGCACAGGCACCTAGCGTACCTCCTGGCACACTGCCTACGGCCCTGTCTCCCCTATTTCTACTATTTTTAAACATATTATTATATGGGTAAATACAATTATCCAAAATTAACACCATCTACTTTGTAATTCAACAAAATCTGAGTTAGAGTACCCAACTAATTCAAAGTTTGAACCTTTTGGATACCATAGTCCAAGATTTGCAGTATCTAAAAGGTACTTAAATATTCTTTTAACAACAATTAGATGTGATTCTTTAGGATCTTACTGAAATTATGCACATATGCATATACCAAACATAATATCTAGTCTACTTGCAGTTAAATATAAAAGAGATCCTATTATGCTTATATATAATTTCTAATAGATAAATTTACCTTTTTCATCCTTATCCATTTTGATGGTTGTACTCATTTGTGTGGCTAATATCTTTCCTTCTTCTAGATCATATCTTGAGTAGTTCTTTAGTGTATTTTGATTATTGGATAAAGATTCCTTCATTCATCTATTTTACTTGAAGTCCCGAAAAGAAGTTTATCTCACCCATTAAACTCATTTCAAATTCTCCTTGCATTACTTTACAAAAATCTTGACATAATTTGTCATTAGGTGCACCAAATATAATATCATTCACATAAATTTGAACAATTAGCATATTGCTTTTGTCATGCTTAATAAAGAGTGTGGTGTCTACTTTACCTCTTGTAAATCCTTTTTCTATTAAGAATTTACTTAAGCTCTTATACCATATTCTAGGAACTTGTTTTAATCTATAGAGAGCTTTCTTGAGTTTGAAGACATGGTTTGAATCATAAGGATCTTCAAACCCAGGAGGTTGTTCTACATAAACTTCTTCATTAATGAAATCATTTAGAAATGCACTTTTAACGTCCATTTAATAAAGCTTAAAATTCATGAAAGATGCAAATGCTAGTAACATTCTAATAACTTTAATTCTGGCAATAGGAGCATATGATTTTTGAAAGTCTATTCCTGCCTCTTAACAGTATCCTTTTGCTACTAATCTTGCTTTATTTCTTATCACTATATCAGATTCATCTTGCTTGTTCTTAAAAACTCATTTGGTTCTTATAACAGATTGATTGTTGGGTCTTGGAACAAGTGTCCACACATTATTATGTTTGAATTGATCCAATTCTTCTTGTATAGCTATAATCCAATTTTTATTTTAAAGCTTGATCTATGCAGGTTGGTTCTAGTTGAGAAATGAAAGCAAAATTATCACATAGTTGATGATATGAAGATCTAGTTCTTACTTTATCATAAATATCACCAACTACTTAATTTTCTGGATGATCATGCATAAATCTCTAATCTTTCGAAAGGGAATTGTTACCTTTATCGTTTACCTCATTGATAGGTAGTCCATCATCTGTTTCTTCACCTTTTTGTATTTTTTGATTGTGAAGAATTTTTCTCTTCATCTAGTATTTTTATTTTCCCCACAAATGTTGTAAGTTCCCCTATCTCATAATCAAAATCACTTATCTTTCTAGAGGGGTTAGTACTTTCATCAAATTTTGCATGAATGAATTCCTCTATAGTTTTATTTTTCAAATTATAGACTCCAAATGCCTTACTAACAATGGAATAACTACCTTCATCCAAATTTGCCATGGTTTTCCTTTCCATTATTAACAATGAAACATTCGCAACCAAAAGTATGGAAATGAGAGATGTTTGGTTTTCTGCCATAATATAATTCATATGGAGTTTTGTTGAGTGTAGATCTAGAAAAAAATTTGTTAATAATGTAGCATAAAGTATTCATTTCTTTAGCCTGAAAACATTGAGGTAAGTCATATTCACTCAACATTGTTCTTGCCATTTCTTGCAAAGATCTATTTTTCCTTTTCAGCCACTCCATCTTGTTGAGGTGTTCTTGGTGCAGAGAATGTGTGCAAAATTCCATTAATTTCACAAAAGGCAGTGAATTTTTTATTTTCAAATGCTTCACCATGATCACTTTTTATGGCTACTATATGAGAATCTTATTCATTCTATACATTTGGTAAATGTTTTAAAGAATGAAAAAGTCTCATTATGTTATATGCATAATGTTTCCCTCTAAGACTTCTAGTTCTTGTTGGTGCAACAAGATCCATGTGTAGCAATTAAACTGGTTTAGTTGTATATACTTCTTTATTTGATTTGAATGATTCTCTAACTTGTTTTCCTTTTAAGCAAGCATTACACAATTCATTTTGGTCAAATTTCAGCTTGGGTAAGCTAATCACAAGATCTTTATTATATAGTTTCTCAATCATTAACTTATTAGCATGTCCCAATCTCCTATGCCACAACAAGGATTCTTCATTATTCATATAAGACATTTGACTTGGATATCACTTAAATCTACTAAATACACATTTCCACATCTTTCACTAAGTACTATAACTGAATTTGAACTATCTATTATATAACATATATCTAATTCAAACACAAACTTATATCCATTATCATAGAATTGACTAACACTTAACAAACTTTATTTTAATCCTTCTACAAATAAAATATTTAAAATAGTAATAGAGGGAGGTTGGCTAATTTTACCAATCCCAACCACTCTACCTTTTCCATTATCTCCAAAGGTAACTGTTCCTCTATTTTTAGCTTTTAATTTTATGAAAAGCTCCTTTTCTCCTATCATGTGTATTGAGTAACCACTATCAATATACCATTTGCTACTCCTTGTGGCTCTCAAGCACACCTATAATAATAAAATCAAGTTATAATTTTTTGTACCCATTTAGAGATGGGTCCAGGTGGTTTAGTAGCAAAATATTTTGGCACCCAATGCTTTTTAGATGCTACTAAATTATTATCTATTGATATCGATGTATTTATTATATTTGCAATAGTTTTTGATACCCAAATCTGATTTTGTTTGGATTCTAGTCTTCTTTCAAGATTGCTAATTTTCTTTCTATGATCTTCTCTACTTTTCTTATTTCTTGTTAGTTTGAATAATGTAGAAGTCAATGTTTTTCTAAGAGCATGATTTTTTACTTTTGTTTGCTCTATGTTAATGTTAGTTATGAGTTGAGTATTTTCTTATTTTAACTTAAAGCATTCATAGATTGTCTTTTCTAATTCTTTCTTTGTTTATTTACGTTTAGCTTTTAAAGTTTTAAAATTTGAGTATAATTCATCTAGTAATTCCTCTAAATGAAAAGTTTCAATTTTTGAATTTATCTCGTCTTTATGAATGACCATGAAACATATTCCATTATGATGCTCCTCCTGATTTCTTTCTTTAAAGTTGAGTGAACTAAATTGAGCTTCACTTTCTTCTTTTATTTCATTCAAACTTTTTTGCATCATATTTTCCAGCATTTCCCATGTAGCCATCGCTTTCTTCTTCTTTTCAAATTTCCTATTGTTAGGAGTATTTTTTTATTGAAGTAGGAATTATACCTTGTCTTCTTATCTCCTTCTCTTTTATCTAGTTCTGGGTAGTCAAATCTCATGTGTCTAGATTTGTCGCAATTATAACATATTGGAATCTCCTTCTTCTTTTCTTTGTTCTTGTTGTTGCTTTTGAAGTTGTTCCCAAATTTTTTCTTTCTAATCATATTTCTGAATCTTCTAGTTATCATTGCCATCTCATCATCTTCACTTGTTGAGGCTTCTTTTGAAGATTCTTCATTTTCTGATTCAGCTTGTAAAGAAATCTTCTTTCCTTTGAATTCATCTAGAACCTTTTGCTTCATTAAGACTTCACAGGTCATAAGTGATCCTATGAGTTCTTCCACTATCATTTTAGAGATAGTTTCTGAGTCTTTCATAGAAAAAGTTTCATATTCCTGTATTAGAATATCAATCTTAGTTTCTTTTACTTAACTTTTACTTTCATATGCTACCTGAAGTTTATCCCAAATTTCTTTGGTTGAGTCACAAGCTGAAATCTTTTCAAATTCAAATGAAGATAGTGCACAGTAGAGACAGTTCTTTGCTTTAGCATCATGTTCTATTGTTTGAATATCTTCTGGTGTGTATTTATCTTTTGTGTTTATGACATTCTTTCCATTCTTAACTATGAGTCATAACTAGTAATCTATGGCAGTCAAGAAGTTTTGCATTCTCATCTTCCAATACTGATAATTGGCTCCATCAAAAAATGAAAGTCTGGAAGTGGATTGCCCTTCAGCAGATGTGTTGTGGAACATACTGGCTATTTGAATATCTTTATAAGTTAATATACAGGAATTTAATAAAAGAACATATTTGAAAGCTAAAGCTAACTTAAAAGAACAAAGTAAGCAATGAGATTAGACTCAAACTCCTCTTAAAGTTGGTGTAGATCTAATGTTGAAGATTCTGAATGCTTTGGCAGTGACGTAGCACCTGGAGTTGAATGATGTAAAGTTGTGAATGCTCTCTTCTTAATCAACAAAATGATTTTTAGTGTAATTTCTCTATTATTTTAAGTGTCATCTTAATCCTCTATTATAGAATTTGAAAATTTTAGCCATTGTAACCTTTGGCATTATTTTCAAACTAGTTAGGCAGGTTTGGTAACGACTTTTGTGTATTGTCGAGGTTCAAAAATTCTTAGCAGTCCTCATAACTTCTATGCTTCGATTTGTACTTCAATAGAATTTCTAAAGTGGTTCTTTAGAACTTCTGTGGTTAGTAAATTTTGGGCGGTATTCTCAACGATCATATTCTGAGCCACTGAAGAACTTCTACGTTACTTCTGCCATTCCAAAAATTCTTCTAATATGTTGCTGATCAATTGACTTATCTTCTGTGTTACTTCTATGTGGCCAAAGTTTCTTCTATCTTAGTTCTGTGTGACTGAACATTTTTATATTACTTTCCATGAGATAATGCTTCTGCTTTTCTTCTATGTGGCATAATAATGCTTCCGCATTGCTTTTGTGCATCAAAAAAATGTTATGAATATCTGAAGTGTCTTCTAGGTTGATTCTATGTGTCATGATAGTACTTTTGTATTTCTTATGTGCATCATATCCATGTTCTGTTTGATTTCCATGTAGCATTGAGATTCTTCTGGCATGCTTCTATACAACTGACTTGTCTTCTATGCTTCTTCTATTTTTCTTCTGATGTTCGATATTGCTGTATTTTGATTTTAAGTCAATTCTAAGATGCTTTTGGCCTGGTTCTAAGTAACATAAGTGTTTTTTTGGATTGATTCTGCGTAGCTTTTTACAATTCTGGGTTGCTTCTGTAGATCTTCTATGTACTCATATTATTTCTATTTGATTTCTGACTTGCTTCTAAGTTACATATCCTATTTCTGATGTAGTTCTGTAATACTTTTGTGTAACTTCTCATTAAAATCTAATTTGTTCTTTGATTTCTTCTTAGCTTCTAACTTTCTTGTCAAGCCTTTAAGCAAGTTCTGAATTTCTTCTTAGTGACTTCTGAATGTCTTTTTATTTGAGCATTCATATGTATATGAAGGTTTACTATGATGATTTTACAAGTAACACCTTTGTTTACGTTTCTTAATTGTTTTGATATTTAATACTGGAACACTTGGAAAGTAATTTGGTAGTACCTTAATTCTTCACTCAATTGTTTGTTTATCATCAAAACTAATTTTTTTAATCTCATTCATCATCAAAATCAAGCTTAGTAAAGGGGTTAGACTTAACAACTTGCTCCCTTTCTTCTCCAGTTGATTCAACCCTTTCTTCTTCTTCTTTTTCTTTTTCTTCTTCTTCTTCTCTAACTCTTTTCCTACCTTCCTTGCTCTTTCAGTGACCACTCCTTATGATGAAATGGATATCCCCATTCTTTTCAGTGTCAACTTATTAATCATGTCTGAATACCTGAATTCTTTTGGAACTTAATGTGATAGATCCACCTCTACCTTTGTGAATATTTTGATCATTGTCATTCCATAAGATAGAGGAAGTCTCGATAATGATTTTATTTGATGAAGTTGTTCAAACATGAGTTTGGCTAGATATAGCTTGTTCCTGTATTTCAGTGCCCATAGAGTCCTTACTTCCCTTTCTAAAATATTATCCCCAATGGTTGTCTCAGTTGGCTGTGAAAATAGCTCTTTCCTAGGTGTTAGCCACTCAAATGACTGCATTTCAATCATGGAGAGATTCAAGCATTCTTTGATTCTTTTAGAGGACATATCTATTTTCTTATCCCCAATCTAGGACTTCTTTATCTTAAGATGGTAGTTGCAAAGAAGTATTTTTGCCATTCTCGAATAAAATTTATCTTTGCAACTCATGAATTCGTTCTACTCCTAGAAACTTATCCAATTACATACTTCCATCTTCATTTCTTTGAAGAAATTAAAATAAATAGCTTTTCCTTTCAGTACCTTCCTTTTGTTATATTTTTTCATAAACTCATGATAGTTTTATTCATCATTTCGAAAAGTCACCTCAACAAGCCAGTTTCTATGATACCTTAGTTTGTGAGGTGGCTGCATCTCTTCTAATTCTTTGTGATGTGGCTGCATCTCTTCTGATTCTTCCTTGTGCCATCTTCTATTGGATGTAGATGCTGAAGTCATCTCTGCATTCCTTGAACCTGCCATCTTTGTTAGTTGAGGTTTTAGGGTTTTGATGTAGAGGAACTTAGTATATTTTTGGCAATGAGATGAAAAGGGGAAAATGGCACCAAGAATATGAGAAGTGGAGAGGAAAATAGTGGGAATTTAAATCACCTTCTTTTGAAAAGGGGATTTTTTTGCCAATAGTGAATGCGAGAGGTGGGTTTGAGATGAAGTTAAAAGAAGGTTTTTTATCGAGTACATCCTCGAGAGCTTCAGATGAATTCAGTGGCATCAGACAATCCTATAGACAAAGTGATGACTTCGTCTACTGGCAGATGTGAGATGATGGGGGTTTTCAATTTGTTTTGATCTGAGATAAACATGCTTGTTTGAGGAGATAATATTGGTTTACTTATGATTAGGAGTCTTTAATTTTCAATGCTTTGAGCAATTAATCACTTTTTATGCATAAGCAAGTCAATGAAGCATGTACAAATGATTTTGAATGATATACTTTCAATTTTATAAGTTGCTTACTATGTATGGCATTCAAGATGATATGTTATTAATCAAGTAACATTCAAAGCAAATATAGATTTCTTGAAGATTTAAAAATTTAGATCAGGAAGTTACCTCATTTTCTTGAATTGATAAGAAACTGAAAATTGCTTACTTGATTGTCTTTAGCTCCTTTGGATTTTCCTTAAATGCTTCTTCTGACTTCTCTTGTCTCTATAGCTTTTATATAAAGTTAAAGTGCTTGGATCCTCTAGAATTTTTTAGCTTTATCATAAATAATTTCTCATGTACTTTTAACAAGTATACACGTGGATATTTTATCAAGTTTAGTGGGAGATAAAAATTTCAAATTTTCAAAGTCTATAACAGAATGATAATGCATAAAAGTTTGCAACTAACTTGTCCCTAAGCAAGAATATTATGGAACAATTTAGCCATGGGAATCTCTTCACAAGTTAACTTCTAGTAGTTAAAATTAACTTGCGAAGCCTACTCTGATACCACTTGTTAGTCCCATGTAAATAATAGCTCAAGAGGGGAGGGGTGAATTGAGCTTATAAAAAATATAGCCAAATAAAAATTAATGTGCTAAGGAGAAGTAGTGATGCAACACATATGTATTTTCTATATTAGTTTGTTTGATCATTATGACTGCTTTACTTCCAAATTCAACTTCTCTTAGCCATTCTTGTTTTGGGCAGGTTATTGTGTGTGCATGATAATATGAGTGATAATGTTATGCTTAATGAAGAACAAAATAGGTGAACAAACACACACACAAACAATATAGTTTTTATAGTGGTTTGGGAACCTCGTCCCTACATCCACTCTTCCAAGGGCACAAACTCATTATGTCTTGGATTCCGCTATATCCCATATAATAGAAGTACACTAGTGCTCCTAGAACTCTTTTAGATTTCAGCTTTAGGGGGCATAGACAGTGTTCCCAATACTCTTCTGGATTCCAACTCCAGAGGGCATAAACACAATATTCCCAACACTCTTCTGGTTTCATGAGCTCACCAAGAAACTCACTAGTTTCAATGATTAGCAGCAAACTTGTTGGTTTTCTAGAGCTCACCAATAAATCATACAATGTGGTTTTCTTGAGCTCACCACCAACTCACATAGCTGATTGACAACACTCTTTTTGCACATTAAATTGCCTCTTTTATTATGCTAATTTGTACGAAGATTAGGCTCATATATAAAATGATATCTTGTTGAAGATCATTAGATATCAATGCTCCAACTGTATGATTAAGATAGAACTTTTAGGCTTATTATCTATCAACTCAATGGAGATTGATTATCTAGAAAGAAGCGTAGTCTGATTAAGAGATGCTACTTAATTAAACTCTACGTTGATTTTTCTCTTAGCTTCCTCAACCTTCTTCGTTGGCACTACACTACCTTTATATTGCTTCAAGAATTCTACCTATTGAAGGTAATTGGCTTTTTTTTTAATGTTGAAGACCATTCTGATTTCTCCCATTAAAAAGCTATCTTCTTGAGAAAATCATTTGTAGTTGGAAAGCCTGCAATGCCATTCTTGAAGAAGGTGCTTTCCCGATTTTAGCAAACGCCAGATAAAGACTTTTCTGCTAAACTAACTCTTTTATTTTATTGAAAAGATGCCAATTAAGCCTAAAGGTATACAATATCTTAAAGTTGCAACCTTTATCAGAAAATAGATTGCTTTCCATTGAATTTGTTTCTGTCTTTAGCTAAGCTTAATTTGTCCGATCTGGTTAATAAAATTTGCTTCAAATAAGATTTTGACTGTAAAGTGTAGTCAGTGATGTCAAGTACAAGTGGCTTCTACTCTTCATAATATACCATATTTTATCTAAGAACATTGTCAAATCATGTCTTGAATTTGTCCTTATAAGTGATAGACAAAGTTGCTTTGAGTAGATCTACATAATAGATAGCTTCATCTTTGCACTTTTGTCAGAGTCCGTTGAAGCATTTTACTTTATCTTCTGGTTTGTCTATTATAAGTAATAGATGAATTATAGAAGCTTAGATGAAGTTTTTCTTCTTTGTTGCTCATCAGACAACGTTCTCTTTGCAGACTAAGTTTCTTTAATTTAGGCGAAGTAGCTTTGTCTATTGTAAGTGGCAAACAATGTTTGTGGCACAGACAAAGCTTCTTCACAGCAGACGAAGTGACTTTCACCAGATAAAGTCTTCTTTTCATTAAACAAAGTGACTTTGTCTATTGTAAGTCATAGATGATTCTTCTTAGTAGACAAGGCTCCTTTCCTTATAGACAAAATGACTTTCTCTGTTGTTTGTCTATTAAAATCAGTAGACAAAGTTGTAGGCTGTAGACACAGTCTTCTAAATGGTTCATTTGTTGGTTTGTCTATCATAAGTGATAGATGAAGTTTTGGTGTGCAGACAAATTCTCCTTTTTGTCGTTCATATGATGGTTTGTTTGTTAGAAGTAACAGATAGCTCGTTGAGGCATAATCAACTTGCTTCTTCAGTGGTTGTTTGATGGTTTGTAAATGGTAGACAACCCTTGTAGATGAAGACGACAAATAAGATTGTTCTTTTGTAGCTACTATGCCACTCCTACTTCATCTTCTATATTTTTTGCAGAAATTGCAAACAAGTTCCTTGGCCTTTTCAATTTTTCAGATAAGCATTATATGAGAGATAAATGCTTGAGTAGGCTTCTTCATTTGTCTGATTTCAGCTCCGTTTCATCTCTTACTTCTGCATACTGAATTCATCTACTTGTTGTGAATAAATGTTGATAATAAGCAGTTTTTCTAACTTATCCATGGAACAACTTGTTTGAATCTTCTTAAGGCAGATACTATCTGACATTGACAATTTGCTTGATGGCTTCAGATACTATCTGACATTGACAATTTGCTTAATCACTTATTGAGGCTTGAACTTCATGGCTACAGATTTACTTGATGGCTTCTTTTCAAAGTTTCAGTGTCATTCTTTCTTATTATACTTATCTTCTTTTGATCAATGGATTGTGCTTGCTGATGCATTCGCTATATATGCTATCCACTCCATTTGAGTTGTTTCCCTATATTCTCATATCTGATTCTACAATGCTTAGGAACACAACTGTTAGTACCACACATGTTCACTTATATTTATTGCTCATCATTAAAACTTAGTTGTTTATCATATGCACTATTTAGTTCAACACATCCAACCAAGCATTTACATGCTATCATATTTATCAATTCGTGCATAGTATCAGTATAGTCCTTATCTTTTTCACTTAGGCATTCATACACAAGAATAACACAATAATATGGGATACTTTCTATCCCCAACACTGATATGTCTATATCATAGACTAATTTGACAATGGGATATTCCAAATCCCCAACATTCATGTATATCAATATAATGAGTAATGAATCTAGGTATGTACTACCCCATCAATCCAACACTCATAGCTTTATGCTTATCAGTGTTCATAGCCATACACATATATAAAATAACCATTCATGCATTTGTCATACCTGACAAACATTAATTTTAAACAAGTATGGAATATCCACAATCCCTCATCCAAAACATACATGCCTAGAATCCTCATCCATTTATTCAAATAAACAAGGGGCGCCTGCTTACCTTAGGCCTTTAGTTCCAAACCATATTCCTCAAGTTCTATGCCTTTTCATCCTTCTTAAATCATCCTGTACAAAGTAACAATCCCATTAATAATCATGTATTCAATACATCTCATCATATTCATACTTTTTTCTTAGACAATTTTGTGCTATGATCATTAAACATGTGATAAACTATTCAAATCAGGGTTTCTCCACAATTATCACAAGAACCTTGCTTATTTGATATATTTATCTAGTATTTTATATGATTAATATTTAAATAATATGTAAATAACTCAATTAAGCTTTTAATCTATTTAATTCATGGCTTACATAGCCCATTCACAATAATAGACTTCAACCCCTAATTAAGGCATAACCCAAAATTCAATTCCACTGATCCAAATCGATCCATACATGTTCTAAAACATAATAATCATGTCATTAATTATTTACCATGATTAATTCAACAAAATCAGAAAATTCCCAATTTCCATTATGCATGAAAACCCTAATTCATCAAAATTTAGAATTTCTCATGCTAAATCACAATAATCACTCTATTAACTCATTTTTTCCATGAATTTATAAGGATATATATAAATTTAAGCCCAAATTTTCATTATTCCCAAAACCTTAAAAATCAAAAATCTATAATTCGGTTGGAAAATCTAGCTTACCTCCACTTTCAAGCATAGTTGTCCTCCCCAAATGAAGGACCAAGCTCCTAGCTCTCTTTTGGTCCTTCCATTTTGTAGAAATCTAATATTTCTTCCATTTTCTTCCATTCTTCACAGTTCAAATGGGTGAAAATTGGGTTTAACTAAAAGATCACAAGTTTATCTAGCTAGGCAAGATGATTTGCCTAGCTAACATTACTAGAAATCTTGAATAACGGGGCTAGGGCAAAGGGGGAGAAGAAACGGGATGGATAAGAGAAACAGAATGGTGAAAAATGATTCTAGCCTCACATTTAGTGCCGACCGGTGCCACTAGCGCCAGATCACTGGTACCACCCCTTACTACCACCTTTTGCTGGCACCGCCAGTGCTAGTTCACTAGCTCATCCTATTTTCTTGATTTTTCTCCATTTTTCAACTTTTCTTTTCCCATTCTTTCTTTAATATTTATTCCACATAAAAATAATATAATTGTACATTAATTTACCTCAGTTAATTTGTAAGCATGTCACATAATCATGCACATGTGATTTTGATTAGCACAATTTCATGAAACTTGCATATAATTCATACATACTCAAATTATTTCATTAAAAAAATAGCATTTCTCCATTAATCAACACATAATTAACCCAAAATTAACACCCCAGGTGTTACAGTTTAGGCACCTCACCTTTAGGTAAACTCCTAAAGATGATCTCAAATTCATCTGGGGTTTTCAAAGTCACCTACTTAGTCTTATAATTCACTTTAGCCTCATACTTTGCTAGCTAGTCTATACCCAAAATAATATCCAAACCTTCCATATCTAACAAAATCAAATCAACAATGAACTCCCTACTCTTAATCACTATAGGAATACAATAACATATCTCAGGTGTTATACTAACTTTTCTCAAAGGAGTAGACACTTTCACAACATCATGAATGGGATGCTTAGGCAGATGAGCTCTATGCACAAATACTACATATACAAATGATCATGATGCACCAAGATCAAACAAAACATGTGCCATATAATCATAAATTAAGAGATTACCTATGACCATATTGTCCACTAGCTAAGCCTCCTAAAGAGTCTATGCTATACCTATCATCATGTTCATCATAGTACTCAACTCAGGCATCACTAATTGTACTAGTGGAGCAGTACCACCACTAGAACCTGTCACCTCTGTTCTACTTGTATTTCTAGCAGTCGGTCCTCTCTCAACCTTTAGCTACCCCATATCTATGTCGTTCTCCTCTGGTTCACTTAGAACGTCATTATCCTCTTCATTCCAAGTCATCCTTGAGACATTTGCCTAGTCAGCCTACTCCTCCATCCTAGGAGCTTCCACTTAAGCCTCACGAATAACAATTCACGTGGTCCTTGCCCCTACAATCTACCTATCTGACTCTTCTTCTATTATAAGGGCTTTCCCCTTGTCAATTAATTTTCTTAGTGCCATCACTACACCAATTTAATGATACACAATCATTTATAGTCAACTAGTCAATTCATATGCAATACATGCATGTGACTCTACAACAAAGCGGCCTAGGGTCTCTAATATCATTCCCTAGACTAGTGCTCCACAACTATCTACAAATTTACTAATTTTTCCTCTTCATGACTACTCCATATCTTATATTTAATAGCTATTATCATGCCTAATTAAGATCATTGCTCTGATACCACTTCTACAGCACCACCATACCTAGGATGCTACATTCTTACATTCCAAAGAAGGATTCTACTGTATATTTGGTAGAATCTCCCCTAAAATATAAGGGTTTGACACATGAAGATTCCATCAACATATAAACAACATAAATCTATAGTCCCCAAAACCATACATCCAATCTCAAGGCAAATAACTATATAAAACCCCTAATAACTCGAATCACATCATAAAAGAAATATCATGGCCTAAAAGCCCTGCCATACATCTAAAAATCAAAATAAACATATACATCATTTCCACCATATCTTCTTATTGATTCAATCCACCAATAAGAAATAAGAAAATAAATTTTCAAAGAGTTGTCACATCTCCTCATCCAAACACACACCTAGCTCCCTCCATAAGCACCAACACCTGGCTGGGCTTCTCTGTCATTCCTGGCATTTAAAACATAAAAGAAAATAAGGCGAGTTTGGGCAACCTCAGTAAGTAGGAAAGACAAAATAAGACAGAGGTAGTCAAATACTCAAATCGAAATCATATCAATGCAACACATTCCACATATCGAACCCACACACATATCATATTATATCATATTTGTAAGCCACTAAGGAACATCATAGTCATATCGTCATCACAGACCTCTTTGCCATCACAAGCAGCAACCAAGCCATCATAGACCTCTTCGCCATCATAGGCGGCAGCCAGGCCACCATAGACCTCTTCACCATCACAAGCAGCAACTAAGCAATCACAGGCCTCTTCGCCATCACATGCAGATCCACATTCGGTCATCCAAGCCACTATGGCAACCAGTAGTATCCATATCAGGCCATATAGGCCATCACACCTCATATGTGTCACATCCAATTTAGGCCAAATAGGCTTGCACAACCATGCCATCCAGGCATCCTTCCTCCATCCAAATATCCCCCCTCTCACCTAACATTAGGATAGACACATAATTTAATCATGTCCATCATGTTCATGACTCATGATGGAATGCAACGCAATGCAATATCCATAGTATGTCAATTACATAATTAACCAAATGTAAATCAATCAAATCTAATACATAGAAATTCTCAATTCATTATTGTTAATTATAGTACACACAACAATTTAGTCCAATCAAAATGCATGCCATCATTGACAATAGTCAACCATATCCATAACAAGTATCAATTCACATCAGTTCCATAACAATATAGTATGCTTCCATGCCCATAATGCAAAACATCAGATACCATGCCACCAATGGATGCCCACACCCCACAAGTGTCAATTTCCATGTCTTATTACCTCCACGCCTTCCTAGTGTCTATGTCACCAAGGCATCCAAGCCTTCCAAACCTTATCCATATCCAATGGATATCACATATCATATTCATACAAGTCATCAAATAGCACTTGAAGTTCCCTAACACACCATATCTAGTCAAATCAATCAAATAGCCAATTATGGCATCACACAACCATATTGACTTACGAAATTCAATGATTCCATCACAAACCAATTAAGCAAATAGAACTAAATTCATTTTCCAACACTTATTCAAGGAACTTCATAGTTTCATTATTTCCATTTCCCATACATTGTAAACATAATAGTCAAACATTCACATACAGTGCACATATGAGCACCGCTATGCTATCCTGATCATATCAATTATAGGCCCTCAACTATATACAACCTCAAGTCATCTTTCTGCTATCACAGCATTATAATATTCATTTCATATAGATATCATCCATACCTTATCATATCCATTTCACAGCAATTCACCATTATCATCTACATGCTCTCTGTTTTCTTCTTCATGCCTTCACATTACCCTTCACTAATGTTCTCCCATGCTCTGGCTTGTCATTTCCTATCTCCTTCCATTAACTATTAACATCATGATTTGGGCTTATCATTTTTATTAATAAGATTTATCACATAGATAAATTACTAGGCTCTAATACCATTCTATCACGCCCCGCCTAGGGGCCTATGCATTTTCCCATGTCCCTATAATTTTTCCATTTTTAGGGAAAATATCCTGCCAATAATCCAATAGAGTCTACCCTAAAATATGAGGATTTATACCTAACATACATTAATGATATAAAATTAATTTTTTTTCTAATCATAAAATAATAACATTAACCACAAAACTTATACCCACACCCACAATTACCTACCCAAGATCAGAACCAAATCATTATGACTATATGTCAGCATTATATATGATTTTGATGATAACAAAACTTATATTAAAAAGAAGATTTCTATATGCTTAAATCTCTAACAATCATATAAATGGTTATGAATTAATAAATAGTAATTAACATAAACACATAACTATGAATGATTATTTATACAAGCATAGATTCTTCACTTTATGGTGCGCACACAATAAACATTAATTAACTTTTATTGCATAAATTTGCTAAATAAATACTATGCACCATAATTACTTAAGTTTTCATATTATGCATTTAATAGAGATTTATATTATCCTTGCTTTACAAAATGATATAATTACATGAGGGTAAAATACATTTCGATATTATTTATATGAAAGCTAACAACGTAGCAAGTGCAGAATCATGATCGTCTGTAACAAATTACCATAACAATCTTCTACGTTCTTGTAATAAGTACAAAAGGAGGAAAATAAAAAATGGTACAACATGAAGATTAGTGATAATGGATCAAACAATTTTTATTTTTTATTGATTGTCCTCAATTGATTATACTTGCTGAGTACATAAGAAAATCACATATCCATATTCCAGATCATAAGTGGTCCTAATTACATCTCCACAATGAGAAAAAATCCTTAATTAAAAGAAAAAATATAATGCATCTTAGAGACTCAAAAATAAAATATACTTTCTCGCAAAATAAATGTGTTATCTTTGGGATCTCTGAACACATTGTGATGACTTGAAATTTAGTGGGTCGCCTCCAGTGATAGGATGACATAACTCTAGACTGGGTTGCTAGACATTAGGTCAATTTGAAGAATAGGTGTTTCGATCCAATTGGTTTGTCCCAGATGAAATCAAGACCAGGTGATTTCTGCTATTTAGACTATAATAAACCATAGAGACAGTAGGTGGTTTGTGACCCAATTAGTATATCCCAGAAGGATTCAAAACTAAGTGATCTTTATTAGGTTTAGACTTGAAAGAGACCCAAAGAAAATAGGTGACCTATGTTTGATTCAACTTTCTCTTATTGCCCATGAGAAGCTTAAGAAAAGTGAGCTAGATTGTTTGAATTTAGGTTAGCTTTCTCACATTACCTATGAGAAGCTTAGAAAGAGTGGGTCAGGTTAACTTATTTAAGCAGATTTGATAAATGATATTTGCTAAGGTTTAACTCGGTGAGTCATGACTTGGTGACTCGGTGAGTCATGAGTTAGTGGCTCGATCCTAAACTTAGACTTTTGAGTGATTGAATGAATAGTATTTGCTAAGGTTTGACTCGGTGAGTCATGACTCAGTGACTTGGTCCTATACTTAGGCTTTTGAATGATTTGGGGAGAATAGTATTCACTAAGGTTTGACTTGGTGAGTCATGACTGAGTGACTCAGTCTTAGACTTAGGCTTATAAATGATTTGGTAAGTGGTGTTTGCTAAATTTTGACTCGGTGAGTCATAACTTAGTGACTTGGTGAGTCATGACTAAGTGACTCGGTTCTATACTTAGGTTTTTGGGTGATTGGGTGAGTAGTGTTTTCCAATATCTTGTGGAAAATCAAAGCAGGCGATCTCTGTTGTTAACCTATGAGAAATTGTAGAGTCAGGTTGCATGGATTAAACCTTATTACACTTTGAGTTAATAAATTCTAATCGTGATCAGTACTAACGATAATAATTAGTGCTAATAATAATTTTTAATTAATTTAAGACACTTTCATTATCTTCCTGATTTTTATGGTTATCTTCCAAAACTACTCTACCATTTTCAGGATTTAATTAGTGTTTTGTAAATTTAAGTGTATTTTAACTATTCAATTCAGCAATATCTTATTGTCTGTTAATCATGCGGGACTCACCATACCATAATGTGGGTGAGACCCATGTGTGTATTATGGTAGGACCACAGCAGAGTGCTCTCAGGTACCAAGAAAATTTTTAGTATTCCAAAAGCCTCTGGAGTCAGGGGAGGCACCCTCCTCATGAAGAATAAATATCCAGTAGGCTAAAAGCCTCTGGTGTTAGGGGAGACACCTACCTCGTGAAGAATCCTCTAAGCCTTTAGTCTAAAAGAAGTTCTTTTTTTTAAATTAGAGAGGGATGGGGGTATTTATAGGCTGTGGGAGCCTGGTTACGCTAGTTGAGTGCATTTTGTAATTTTTTCTAAGTTAGCCTTTGCCTCCGCTACTTGGTAGTAGAGTATAATTATCCCCCGCTTGTGCCTTGATTACGAGACCTGGATGGAGAGGTCATGATCTCTTGCTTGGAAACTTGCCTACGCGACTTGGCAGCGTAGTGTCCTGCCTACGCGAGTGGATGCCCGCATGAGTCGATAAAGGCTGGGTATTGGGGAGGCGTTGTCTACGCGAGCTCTGCTATTGGTGACTGCGACCAACTCTGCCTATGTGACCTTTGGAGAAGTCGTTGTCTGCTTTAATTGCTTGCTTACGCGACCAGCTTGGAGGAGATTGTTGCATATGCTGCTCGGCAGCTTCTTGCACGCTACCTACGTGATCTGCTTGTCAAGCCCCTCTTGGTTAACCTTTTGATCAGGATTCTCAGCATCCTTTTGATTGCATGACTGAATAGCGGAAACAGGTGTGGTGCTGTTGCCTGTGCAACATCTTCGGCTAGCCTACATCTGCGCGACCTGCTGCTGGCTTCGCTACATCAGGGAGATGTCTTCACGCTGTCATGTTTTATGCTCAATCTGCTGGATACAGAAGCTGCAGTCTGCTATCATTGCATCGCGTCTACGTGACTTGCATGGAAGAAAGCCTGCCTCTTTTTATCTTTCAACAATAAAATATTGCTGGGAGGAAAGCCTGCCTACGCGACCGTTGTTTGGCAAGGCTGTCTTACTCTTCCTACGCGACTTGGCAAACGGGGTTTTAGACTGCACGCTCCATGCTCTCCTCTTCGACTACACGAGTTCAACACTGGTTAGATTGTTTCTACCATTTCTGCTGCACTTTGTCTTTTGACTACGCGAGTAGGCAGCATTAAAGGGAGAGGATTTCAGTTCTGCTGCAACACGTGACTGCGTGATGTGGATAGCTTATCCATTGCATTTGATTTTGCCGCTGCCTACGCGACCTGGCAGCATAGTCAAGCGTGCTGCTGAAATATTGCTGGTGGTTTGTCGCTGGCTACGCGAGTCTTCTCCCAGTTCTGGTCATGGAGAACCTCTCTCGCCTATGCGAGTTGACATTGCTGAACCCAACGTGTCTTGCTGTTGTGATTTTGCTCCTTCAACCATGCGAATGGTGCTGGAAGAAAGAAGCTTTGTACCCGAGCTGTCGAGCAGGGTCTCTGACTGCGCGCTCCATGCTTTGTTCTCTGGCTACGCGAGGGAATGGCGTCAAAAGATCCAATCTTCTTGTTGCACCTGAATTCGATTGCCTACTACGCCAGTGAGTAAGGTGGAAACTGGCTATACCACTGCAATTTGCTATCTTTATTCCACATGGAAAGAGCTTCCCTGATTGCGTATTCTGCTCACGCTTCCTGGCAGCGGAGTCAGAGGGGGCATTTGTTGCCTACGCGACCAGGCTGGTTATGCGAGCTCTGCCAAAGATGCTTCCACTAGCATGGTTTGGCAATGGGGCCAGGTAGCCCACCTGATTACGTGAGTGGAGTGCTTGCTGGTGGAGGAATTTGCATTATACTCTATCTCTGCTAGGAGACATCACCGCATGCGTGATTTTCTGTTTCGAGAATGTTACTGGCTGTGCATTTTAAATGGGGACGTTGCTGGCTCATCATGAAGAGAGGCTTTTGCAAACCGTTGAAGACTGCTCATGCTACCTTTTCAGGCAAGCCTAGCTGTGCGACCTGCTATGAAGGCCAACTCGTCACTTGCAACCCGGATGCATGGAGGCATTGTTGCTTTCATGGGGACATTGTTGCTCACGTGGAGGAAAAGGTTGCTGCTGCCAACGCTACCAAACAGTGTGATCAAATAAGGTATGCTATATCTTCCTTCACCTCTGTGAGTTCTATTTCTCACTATTCTTTGGCTAGCCACATGGCCTGCTTATGCCACCTGGTGAAACCCGTCTAAGCAACACACGCCTGAGTGTGCACTGTGGGAAGCAAAAATAAAAAGAACGCTTCTGCACTTTGAAAGCTGTCGCTGCCTATGCGGTTTGGCAAGAGGAGACGTCGTTATCAAGGTAGCCGTGAACGGATGGAGGTGAGGGAGACAACACTTCTTGAGTTCTGAATACGCGAGCCGCTGGAGTCTGCCTACGTGAGTGGAGGTGCTGGAACCCTTAATCAGACACTCCAGTTTTATAAGCCTACGCGACCTCTATTGGGTGGTGTCGCTGTCTGTTTTTAATATCTTTGGATGCAACTGTGGGTGCTCAGATGGAGGTGGCAAGCACTGATTCGATGGAGTGACCTGGCTACTCTTGGAGTGTCCATCATGGTGAGATCAGGCTTGAAAAGGCCTAAAGTGCGAACGACTTACCCAAGGATGGCAATGCCACGCTGGAGTATGGCTGGTTTTTCCAAAATCTACACTTGAATGAATAAATGCATTACGACAAGGCACAAGCAGACAAATAGTGAAAAATAAATTAAAATATAAAATTTTTAATTCAGTCTATTATATCTCAAGCATTAAAGCATGTCTAAATAAAAACAATAAGTCTCATTAACATCAATAATAAAAATAAAATGATTTAAGTAGAATTTCTCTTTAGCAATCTTCCATTTTAATCCTACTTCTCTTTGGATGGACCATCTGTAAGAGGAAATAAAAAGGGTGAGTACAAAACTCAGTAAGTAAAAAATAATCTTAGTACGTGTGCTAACCAAAATCTACACAAGTACTACATCTCATATTCCTCTTATTATTTAAATTTCTTAACCCAATTTCTCTTTATCATCTATTGGGTATATAACTCTAGAAATCTTCTGACCAGTTTGATGGATCATCACATTACATCTTGGGAAGGAAAATCTTAACCCTTGGTTGTTATGCAATCAAACTTTAAGATTTGGCCATAATTTATAAAATCTAACCCATTCAATGTGTCCGGAAAGTCCAAAAATCCTGAAAACGACTATCTGATCATCCAAAACAGAGATTGGGAAGTCCCAAAACGAAAGGATAAAAATTCTGGAAAGTGTATCTTGATTAATCATCATCTGACTCATGAATTGGGTCAATCTCTCTTGATTAATCATCATCTAACTCATGAATCACAAAGGTTACATAGGAATAAGGACTATGAATATTTCATGATAAATCGAGTGAACCAATTCAATCATATAAGGGATGAAATCTAAGCCCTTTAAATCTGTCCATGCAATATCTTATGATCTAGTTATGTTTTGAAAAATCTGATCCGTTCATCGAATCCAGAACATTCAAAAACGTAGAAAATGACTATAAGATTGTTAAAATCTGACATTGATGGACCCCAAAATATCTCATTTGTTTCTGGCCATCCATTCAAATTTTAGGGTTAGGGTTTCTAGAAGGGTCTCCTTCTTCCTTGCGCGCGTCTAGCAGCCATGGCTGCCGGACCTCGCCGCCGCCTGCCGCATGCCGTTGCCAGCCACCCCGTCGTCGCCGTCTGTCGATGACACACGCCGCCGCCTGTTGTCGTCGCTCCATCTGCCATCGTCTCTGCTGCCGATGACATGCATCGGCTGGCCGGAGTTGGCATGTCGGATGCATGCATTTTGGCCAGATCTAATCGGCCGGCCAAGGTCGGACGGCCTGGCCGCTTCTCCCCTCTGATCTAGCCCTCTGATTTGGGCAAAATTTGATTAGAAAACTCTGATCTCTATCTCAAAAATCTGGCCGTCCATCGACCGTGACCCAAATCGATCGTCTAATGACAATTTCTACTCTGATCAACTACATAATCTTGATTTTGGACTCTGAAATTCTGATTCGGAAGAATCGAATCTCTGCTTGGGAAGATCGGGTTCATCTTCTTCTTCCCCAATCTGCAGCAGCCATGGTTGCCGGCGAAGGAGAAGATGGGAAGAACCCATCTGTCATCTACTTCACCGTCGTTCGCCTGCCATCGCCCGCCCTCATTGTCGTTAGCTCCGGGTCATCGTCCATGCTCGCCACCGTCAGCGCCGGCCGCTCGCTGCCGCCAACGCCGGACGTCGCCCGCTAACACCGTCTGGTTGGCCAGAGGGTCCATTTGGGTCAGGTCAGGTCGGGTCAATGGGCCATGTTCAATTGCAGTTCTAAATAAAAATCTGAAATCTCTCTTCATGATGTAAATCTGAGATTAGTAAATCTAATGCATATAAATCATGCATTTGAATCTCCATAAATCTAGCATAATAATTTATACAAAAATCTAAATTAACATGCTTTTTTAATTAAATCTATGCATTGATGAAATAAACTCAATGCATGGATAAATCTAATACATCAAAATAATAATGACGCATTTAAAATCTTTTTGCATTAGTTTATTTAAATCTAATTAATGCAAAATAAATATTTTTACTTACAAATTTCTAGAAAAATCACAACTCTTAATCGAAAATCTCCCTTCTCTACCTTCTCTTTCTCTTTCCTTAGCAATAGGTTTCTCCTCTCTTTTGGGAAACCCCTTGTGGCTATTTAAAGAGAATATTTCTTGTTGCGTAATTCGACTAGGACTCTATCTACATAACAATTTTTTAACTAGTTGATAAGAGAGGATGTGGATAAGGCTTATCCTCTTGTGGGTTCCACTTTTTCAAAAGTGAGAATAAAATTATAAAATTATGAAATTTTATGTCACTTTGATTTCGAACCCTTGACCTCTTCTCTCTTTGATCATGTCTCTAACCATCTGAGCTACACGGGTTGCTTAGATTTAAATAACAAATAAATCTTTTAAATCTCAAAATCTATGGTCAACTTGTCAATGGTCAAAATTTCTACTCTTGCCACATCAGCATAAAAGATAAAAATCTCATATTAAATTTTAATATGGGTTATTACATAAAGAGTGCTCGAAAGTGGGGTAATCCTAGGACCCAAAGTTCTGCCTCCCATTTGGCGCTGATATTAGACAATCCTAGCACCCACCATATTTTAATTCAAGTGAGGTTAGACAATGGTTTTAGACGTCAATGAATAATTCTGCTTGAAATAATATTTAAACGGTCCAAACGTTTTGTCCCAAAATTCATGAATGGGATAAGCATGGCTCATCATAGATTTCTTTAAACTGTCCATTCTTGAGATTGGATGAAAACTCAAAATCAATGGCAATTAAATGATCCTAAAATCATCCCAATGAAATTCAATTTCTAGTTGAAGCATTCAGCTCCTCAACCACTAATTCTTATTTATCTGATTTTCCATGTCTCTACAGATGCCCCCGAGTAAACGTTCACCATGGGTAAGCACTTCAGTAGAGGGGGGCATGGTGGTGGTCACTACCCTTGTATCCTAGAAAATTAGCATGCGATTAATCCAACCATGGAATTTGACTCTGTTTGAATAGTTTCAGCAATGTCCCTCTCATGATCTTTGTCATCCATTTGAAGAAGGTGACCATCCATCAGCAAAGGTGAGCCATCTTAGTTCACTTAATCACGAGGAAAATCAATTCCTATGATGCCCATGTGAATAGTAGCCTTTCTCAAATATTTTTTTGTTTGCAATGTTGACTTTCTGCTATAACATTAAAAATCCTTTTGCTGCCCATTACGTTGTTGTTGTTGGATTTGTTCATGGAAGTGTAAGTGATTGGAGGTTTGTACTCCTCTGTAAGCCATTGCGTCTTCGTCGTCCCATCTCGAGGCTCTGCCTTCACCGATAGCAGCGTAATTTGGGTTAGGGTTAACTCCGTGCTTAGATCCCATCCCTCCATTTCCACAACCAGAGATCAGAGATTGAGAGAGAAACTAGGAATTCAGCAAAAATTGAAACCGAAGATCGAAAGAGAAACCGAGAATTCTATAAAAACCCTAATTCTGTAAGTTCTCTCCCTCCACGTCTCTCTTTCTATCTCTCTCTCTCTCTCCTATAAGTTCTGCAAAAACCCTAATCCTATTTGTGCCTTCAAATGAATCCCAACAAACACAATATCCCTGACCACGCATCACAGGAACAAGTAGATTTTGGGGATTCACCGATTCATTCAGCGGACTTCGGCGAATTTCCTTTTCAGATTGTGTTTGAAAGCTTCAACTTGAGTTACATACTCAATGTTGTTAATGCTAAAGTGGGTTTTGAAGCAACAAGTGTTGTTGGTCAAATGACTATTGAGGATACTAATATAGTTCCAAAGATGGAACATTTGCATCAACCTAGTGTCCCCATTGAACTAAATCAAGTTGCTGATGCTGGCAAATCATCCTGTCTTATAATAGAAGGAATAAGAGATATTGATTCTTCTATAGTTAGGATTTTAGAGGATTCACATGCTCCATTGCCAAATGTGTCCTCTACTGAAATGAGATCTAAAGAAGGAGAAATCCAAGCATCTCGCCAATCAAAAGAGAAGGCACAAAAATGGTGTTTTGCTGGAGACCGTCTTGCACACATGTCAGTTAGCTCCCAACCAAGGAGGAAACAATAGGTTACCACTAGTGATGAGACTGATGACCCAGAGGTAGGAACAAAGCAGTCCCCTATCCAATTGAAAGATTTAATATATTTTCCCTCTATAAGGATTATAGGGAATCCAGATAAAAAAGGTTTCTTTATCTGGAAGCATGCAGAAATTTCAAAGTCTCATTTCAGAGTTGAGGAGGAATTGACCTGTTATGAGAGTGTACACCACAAATCGATGATAGCACTTCTACGAGAAGGTACTTATTTCATAAACAGGGCCAAGATGATAATCATTCAAAAGAAAGGTATTAAGTTTGGACACCTCTTGAACATGGCTTTTTCCTTTGTTGACCAGGTGGAAGAATTTGATGGGATCTTCTTAGCACCAATTGGAAACAACTTCAAGCCTTATTATCATATTGTTGAAACTCCAAGACAGCATGCTCGAGCAGCAAAATCTTATAAATTGCAACGAGAAGGGAACGTCAAACAATTCCAGAATTGCATTGCTCTCAATGAAGAGTTTGAATATTGGGCAAAGCATATTGCTACAAGGCCCATGGGTGTTCTCATAGCATCGGGAGTTTATATTAGCATACTTGCTACTTGTGGATGCTTCTTAAAACATAGTGCGACTTTTGAAACTTTCTTACAATTTTGGTCGCCGGCTACAAATTCTTTTCACTTCTCATGTGGCATGATGAGTATAACACTATGGAAACTGAGTGTCATGAGTGGGCTATCTATCATGGGAGAAGCCTTTGATGAATATGTCCCACCTAATGAAAAGCTCAAGTCAATTCCGCATGCATAAGACATTATTAAAATCTTAGAATAGCTGAGGCAATAACAAAGAAATAGATTCCTCCCATCAGAATAGGGTCAATTATTTGGGAGGATTTCTAATCCAAGTGTAAGGATTAGTGGCTATTGTGATTCTTGGAAAGATAGAAAAAGAAAGTTAGAAGATGAATGGAAGTTATGAATGGCTCTTGAGCTTCTCCAAAGCATTGCTCTAGTTCAAGAATTGATCTTATTTCTGATTAGTGGCTTTCTATAGTAATATCCCCATCTTCTTCTCATTCTTGTTGTGTGGGATGGACGACATTGGCACTGGCTTGTCAACTTGCTTCTGGTATAAGGTTATCCTTAGCTTCTTGAGTGCTTTTAGACATTTATAGAGGTTTTGGTGACATGGTGTTTAACTCGACCAGCCTTAGCAGGATCCACTGTCCAATGTATTTCTTTGCAAGTTTGTTGGGCCTTTATTTCTCCTGGACTTATGGTATGGAGGGACTAGTTGTTTTCCTAGAAGAAGGCATGGTGATGATATTATTTGTAAAGAAAGTAATGACTCAGCTTCTAGACAGTGATCTATAGGCTGCTTCACTTGCATTGACTTTTTAATGAGATTTATCGATTGGTTCCTATCTTTAATGAGGAGGTTTGTGATTTACCTCCTCAAAAAGGCATCATTAGTAGGCTTTTAGACTATACTATTGCAATTCAAGGTTGCCTGCTACCATCACAAGAGGGGGGCTATTTCAGAATAAAATTATCAATTTGGTTTTGACCAAGAAGTCCCAAGGGACATTTTTGAAATCTCTTAGGAAGAATAAGAAGCCGGTGTCAGAGTTCATATATGGTATGCTCATTGGATCTGATTTACTAGCGACCTCCAAAACTGCACCATCTTTTTCCCTGGCAGTAGAAGGCAAGTACACATCATGTATAATTTTGCATGGTGGTATGGGATAGGTAGTAGAAAGATATGTGATCAGGCCTCTCCAAACCATCAGATGAAGACTTATCCGCCATGGGATTCTACCAAAGAGTGTTCCACAAGGGATGATTATGCCTGCTTTTGGAGTCATTGTGATCACCACTGGGAGGCAACTTGGCCAGGTAGGGTTCTGTAGATGGACATGGGGCCTACTTGCCGAGATATTAAGAGAGTGGACGCAAATGATATTGGGTGCATGGGTATGGTGAGCATTACAACATTTACCCAGAGGAGCTTGAAGCTGATTATCAGATTCTCAACGTCCCTTCTCGTGCAGCACCAAATTATCAATCTGTGGAGAATAGTGAGAGTAAGTACTTTTTACTTTCCTCCTATCTTTCCCTTATTCTTTTTAGCTTACAAATATATGTATTGCTTTATTTTCATCTTATAGATTTTGTTGTTGCTCTTGCAATTAGCTGAGACATAGCAAAGCATTATGAGGCTAACTTTTATCATTATCATATAGATGGCCGAGCAATTCGGATCGAGGGACAACCTCCTCAGCAAGCTACCAATCTAAGTTAGGCTTCATAGGGTCTAAATTTGAAAGGGAGGAGATTGCTATTACTACTATCCCTTTTGATGCCAATGAGGCCACAAGGGATCAAGTCGCACTTGAAGTTAGCCATCAACTCTGTTAATTTGTGCCTTCAATTAAGCAAGCTTATCCACTAATTATTGGTGATAGCCTTTCAATGTTATTATAAGTACTTCCATCTCCTATTTCTATAGTGTCATCTACTAGGGCGATAAGTCTCTTAACTGGCTCCCTTGGAAATTTGTGATGTTGGACTTGTAGATGCTACTCCCTGAGTGGTTGTTGTCTTAGAAAGACCAATAACAAACGTTTCAGAGCCAGATACTGAGCTTAGAAGTCCTTATAGCATGATTGGTGAGGATATGATCATGGAATTAACAAAGGAGATTTTGCCAGCTCCCAATCTCGATTAGACCAATGAATATGTTGTTTTAACACTTTTTAGGCTCACTTCTTGGCATGTTTCTTCTTGTAACCTTTATGCATAGTAATGATTTAAATTTTGCATGTAAATTAAAATGCTTGAAAAACATTTGCAAGGATTAAAAAATGAGAGTAAATGCCCCCTGTGTTTGCTCCCTTTCGGCTCATTTATAGTGATATTTCAAAAAATGTTCATTGATGAGTGATTCTTCTATATCATTACTATTTACGATTTGATATGAACTATTAGCATAAGCCTCTTGAATGACAAGATTGCCTCTACCCTGAACACCATAGAATAGGGAGCTATATTAGTTGCCATGTAGTAAGTGGTGCGATTAGCCCAGAGCGCCTCTGGCAATTTGAGATGCTAATCTCGCTTATTCTTATATCCTGTAGCGTCTGCTCAAGCGGTTCTGCCCAATCATTTACTTTCAGCGGATACGGAATTCCATGTTTCAAACACCTTTGTATGGGTTCCCCCTGCTTTTTTTAATTCTGACGCCAATCATTATGTGATAGCTTTTATCTATGCTGATGTGACCTCTTAACACTTCTATTCATCCATGTGTATGAGGTTTAAATGAGATGAGACGTGAAAATGGCCTATTTTGGATTTCCAGATCCCTAAGCTGTCATTTCTCTGGTTTTCACAAAGCCCTGATCTATTATTTCTCAGGTTTCCACATGAAACCCTAGATGGTTTCTTTGAGAGATGTCTTTAAAATGCTACCGGGGATATAGAAAATTATTTCCTGCTCTTGGTTTCTTCTTCATCCCTTCTGTTTTTGAGCTATCACTATCTTCTTCTTCCTCTAAATGGTCAAAATTTATCTGTCTTCCTCATGGCTATCGAGAGGTCTTATCCACATCTATTGGATAATGTCATGGATGCATTCCAGCTCTACCCTTTGCATGAGGGTATGAGTTGGGTGTTTCAAGAACCCATTGCCCTACCATGGCATCCTCGCAAAAATTTGGTCCCTATTTCTTTAGGGTCTCTTTGAGAGGGTTTCCATCTCGACCAGACCAACTTCATTTCTCTTCTTGTTTATGAGTATGGTATTTCTTTGGGACAATTAGTCCCCAATAGTTGGCATTATATCTTGTGTCTCTACTGTTGGGTTAATAACCTTAGAAAAATTCTTGTTTTTACCCTTTCCATATTTTCGAATATTTTTTCCTTGAGTAAGGCTCCTCATTCGCCTTATTATTTCTATCTTACCCCCCGTACCCCTTGGAAAAAACTATTTCTGTGGGTCACTAACCCAAAGAATGAGTGGAAAAGCCATTGAGCTTGGGTAAAAGTAATGAGGGAAATGCCTTTTCCGATGATCCGGACAACCACTCTGGAGTGCCAACAATCTTTTCTTACCCACTTAGAACATCATAATTTGTATGTCCTAAGATATAGGTTGAAGTTCGCATGTTGGTTGCCAGTGGATGTTATATCTTTCGCTGATTACTATCACCAAATGGATTTTTCGTGTGGCTTTCTAGGTCAAGAAGTTGTTATTCCTAATCTTCTTTCTTCTTTGGAATCTTTGTTCCCAAACTTAACCCCTATGATAGAGGAAGAGCCTGATCTTTTTCCTCATGTTCACGTCGGTCCTTACCACATGAAGGTTTCCACCCTTATGGGTGCCGCTGCAACCGGTCAATCAGTTTCACTCATGTCGCCTAGAGTGAAGACAGTTGCTCAAGGAAAGTTTTTATCAATTCCACTTCTTCTTCTTCTCCTGGATCATCTGGGGAGGGGTCTGTTATCCTAGAACCTCATCCAAAAATGATTATGGAGGCTCAATCTCTGCAAACCATTTCGATTGACATCTCCTCCTATAGAAGTACCTCTTAGTCATCCCCAACTTCTTCCTTTGGACCTGGTTAGGCCACCACGGTCGACTCATTTACATCCTCCGTTCTCAAGGTCACCATTGGAGAGTGGGTCCTTTCTCTGGGGAATGTTGGTGGTCACTCTGGAGGGGTAATTTATCCCTCTTCTTCTACACTAATTTCTTTTGATCCCTTCTCATTTGTATGGACTTCCCTTGTAATTCCTTTTTCATCTAGTTCTGTCTTGGTGAGGCCAGTGGTTGTGGGGAAGTAAGAAACTTTGGTGGTTGTTGAGGCATCCTCTTCTGCTATTGCCTCCCATCCTTCTACTACTTTTGCAGGTGAGTATCTCTCTTGCCTACTTTTTGTATATATTATTGAAAAGAAGGTGCTAACATCTTTCTTTGAAAATGTTGACTTTTTTCTTTTAGCCTTATTGTAGGTTTATTTTCTTCTGACTAGCTGTCTAGTACTCTAAAGCATCCATACTCTGGCCTTAGCCTGGCTCCTCCTACTTAGCGCTTTCGAGGAAAGGCTTCAAGTTTGAGGGGGTCGACATCAGCTCTTGGATTTATCTCCATTAGGAAAACCACCGCTTTCATGAGTCAGAACTCCTCCCAACCTTTTGCCTCTATTGGTGCTGCTCCAAAGGAAGGACACCGATACTATCCCTACTAGAGAATGCAACGATAAAGCTATGTTTGTCACCAGGCTCGCCTACCCTAGAGACTGCTCCCAGGCTAATGCATGCAGTTGAGATGGCTTGGTGGTGGATTCTGCCCTCGACGTTGTGCAGAATGCAATTAGAAGGCAAGGCTTCATTGATCGGATGGAGGGCGTAATACAATAGCTCGCAGCTACTCAGGAGCAACGGGATCACACCATCGCTGAGTTTTCCATTGCGATGGCAAAGTTAAAGGTGGAGTGGGTCCGCTTCAACGAACTAGAGGCAATCACTTTGGAGCTTAAACCAAGGGAGGATGAGGCTCTGGTAGGTCATGATGCCATGGTCCTCATGTAGAAGGAAGCCAAGGATTCCCTTAAAAGGGTGGAGGCCGAGCGTGATACTGCGATGCTCTCGTAGAAAGAGGCTGAAGACTCCCTTAAGAATGTTGAGGCTGAGTGCAATGCTACTATGGCTACTGTCGATGCCAAGGTAGAGCAGCTGGTCAGAGTGGAGATAGAAGCTACTGGGCAGGAGGCGATATTCTAGGAAATTTCCTAGAATAGTTCTAGACGATATTCAACTAGACGGAGAAGATTTGTAATTGTTGAACCTATGTTAAATGAAAATATATTTTTGCCTTTTTGCACATTTTACGCATAGTGATAATTGAATCTATGGTACAGACCAGATCTTTTGAAAGACATTTGTTGGATTTAGGAAAAAGAGAAAATGTCCCCTAGTGTTTGCTCCTTCCCAGTTCATGCATAATAATGCTTTAGGAAATGCCCATTAATAGATAGTTCTCCTATTACATTATTTTCTATAATCTTTTATGAACTATTGGCGTAGGCCTCTTGGATGATGTAAAGCCCTTCCCATTTGGCCTCAAAATTGTTAATTAACTTACCACCCATCATTAGTTCGGTTTTTAGTTTGAGAACTAGATCACCTAGGCGATAAGCTTGGTGTTTAACTAATCGATTATATGCCTCAGCCATGCGGGCTTGGTATAACTCAATCCTTTGTTTGGCTTGTAATTACTTTTCATCAAAAGCATGAAGCTCCTCGAATCTCAACTTGGCTTGTTGATTTGTCGTCAACCCTGAGTGTATTGCAACTCTTAGTGATGAAAATTACACTTTCAAAGGCAAGACCACCTCTGACCCAAACACCAAAGAATATGGAGTTGCATTGGTTATTGTCTGGTGAGTGGTGCAATAAGCACAAAGCATCTTTGGTAACTTGAGATGCCATTGTTGTTTGTTCTTATCCATTGTTCCCTCATAATCCTTAGGATGACCTTGTTGAATGCTTCTGCTTGGTCATTTCCTTATGGATGATATGGTATAGAGAATACATGTTTGATACCTTACTTTCAACAAAACTTCTTTATTTCTTCATTCTTGAATTTAGTGCCATTATCTGATGTAATTTGGTAAGGGTTGCCATATCGATACACAATCTTGAACTTGATGAATTTGATTCCTTCTTTAGCTTTGACTCTCTTATATGAGTCAAATTTCACCCATTTTGAGAAGTAATTGGTTGCTACTAGAATGTAGGCATGTCCCTTGGAAGATTGAGGGTTGATTGGGCCAATAATGTTAAATCCCCATCATGCAAATGGCCAAGAGATGCTTGCTAGTACCAACTCTGATGGTGGTATATATCGAATATCCCCATGAAGCTGACATTGGAGACATGATTTAGCAAATTGTAGTGAGTCTAAGACTATGATAGGCCAGTAGTATCCTAGGCATTTGACTAGTCTATATAATCTTTGACCAGATGGATGCCCACTGCATTCATTGGAATGTGTTTGCATGAGTGCATATTGAATCTCTTCCCCATTAAGGCAACGGAGCCAGAGTCCATCATATGCCTAGCGATATAGTGTATTATTGTAATACACATATCAAGTAGCTCTTTTTCTTAGAGCTAATCTTTCCTGCAAGTTTTCTGGGAGGATTCCATATTGCAGGTAGTCGATGTATGGGATCTGCTAATCATCTATTGTTAGTACCATGCAGGCCACATATTCCACTCGCTTAGCAGTCTTCTTATAATATGAGTCAGGAATGAGACTTTGTTGCTTAGCTTTGACAATGACTTCTTGGCCTTCAGCAATGGTTAGAGAGGTTGCCAAGTTTGCTAAAGCATCAACAATGGTATTCTCGATCCTTAGAATATGCTCAATGCTGACTTGAAAAAGCTAATCCAATAGCCCTTGCACAATATCATAATACTAGTGTAAACTAGGTTAGTGAACTTCATATTTAGTGATTAATTATTAGACCAACAATTTCGAATCACTAAAGATATCCAATTTTGTAATGCCAAAGTTAAGGGCAATCTGCAATCCCAAGACTAGTGCCTCATACTCCACTTCATTGTTAGTGTAATTCTTTCCCAAGTAGAAAGAATATGGGAGGATGTCTTTTTGAGATAAGATGAAGACAATCCCAATGTCAACACTGACAAATTTAGCAGCACCATCGAAGTACATTTGCTAGAGGGTGTTGACTTGGGCGATGAATATTTTCTCATTTGGCAAGTCTTCTTGCACAATGACTTCTTCATCAACTGGATTTTCTGCCAAAAATCTAGCTAAGATTTGTCCTTTCACAACTTTTTATGGGATAGAGGTGATGTCAAATTCTGAAAATAGTAATGAACACTTCGCCAACCGTCCTGATAGCCTGGGATGAGTAATCAAGAACTTGAGTGAATCCTCTTTAGAAATTATTTGGATCTCATGAGCAAGGAAATAATGCCTTAACTTCTGAGCTGCAAACACTAAGGGAAGGCATGTTTTTTCGATCGGAGAATAATTACATTCTGCATCGATCAACCGATGGCTAAGGCAATACAATGCTTGCTCTTTACCATCTTGATTTTCTTATACAAGCAATGCCCCCAACGATTGCTCACTCATGGAGACATATAAAATAAGTGGATTACCCTTAGTTAGTGTAGCCAAAATTGTCGGATTGCAGAGCAATTCTTTGGTGGTATTGAAGGCTTTTTGGCAAGCTTCATCCTAAACAAAGGCTACATCTTTCTTTAGTAGGTGGTGTAATGGCTGAAATCTTCCTACAAAATTAGCAATAAATCTTCTGATATAAGATAGCTTGCCTTGTAAGCTTCTTAGGGCATCGACGTTCCTTGGGAGAAGCATATTTTTAATTGCCTCTGCTTTTTATGGGTCAACTTCAATTCCTTAATGATAGACAATGAATCCCAAGAACTTGCTTGACCCAACTCCAAATGCACATTTGAGCGGGTTCATACATAGCTTATTTTTCCTAAGCTATACAAAGACGGAGCGTAAATCCTGATGGTGTTAATCATGACTGTTGGATCTTACCACCAGATCATCAATATAGCATTCAACATGTTTGTGAAGCATATCATGAAAAATAACTTACATAGCTCTTTGATAAGTAGCTCCTGTATTCTTTAAACTGAAGGGCATAACTTTATAGCAAAAGATGACCATTGGAGTGCAAAATGTAGTAGATGCCTTATCTGGTGGGGCCATCTTGATTTGTTTGTAGCTACAGTAAATATCCATAAATGAGATTATGTCATAGAGCAATGTACTATCGATAAGGAGTTCCATATGTTGCAGCAAGAACTCATCTTTTGGACAAGCTTTATTAAGATTGCGGAAATCAACACAGACTCAAATTTGCCCATTGTTTTTCTTTACTTGGACAAAACTAGAGATCCATCTTGGAAATTTAATTTCTTGAATGAAATTGGCTTTCAGCAACTTGTTGATCTCATTAATGATCTGTTGCTCCAAGGCAGGTCTGAACTTCCTTGATGCTTCCTTTACTAGCCACTTTCTTGGAGAGATATGTAAAGAATGAATGGCAATATCTGGATTTAACCTAGGCATTTCAGAGTATATCCATGTAAAGATATCTTTGAATTCCCTGAGAAGATCTATTAGCAATTGCTTTTCATGTTCTGACAAGGATTTGATAATAAGTTAAGGCGCTTATCTTTATTTGTACCCAAGTTGAACTCTTCAAGTTCGTCAATTGTTGGTTGTCCACCATCTTCTAACCCTGCAGAGCTACGCCATAGGTTATTTCTTTTAAGGAAGAATTGGAGTCATTATCTTCTTCTTCCTCTGAATGGTCAGGGTCTGGCTCATGATTGGACTCATGTGTATTGTTATCATGAGTCTTACTCATAGTTTCTGACTCTGATTCAGGAATTGATGAGTCATCAACAACTTCTTTATCGTCTGTATCATCAGGTCCCTCCAAATTTATCTATGATTCTTTGTCATTGGACTCAGATTCTTCCTCTTCTATTGATGCATGGTAAGATGTGGAAATCATGTAGGAATGTACAATTGTTGATAGGGAGGACGATGTTTTTGACATCTTGGAATCAGTAGGAGCTGATTGACAGTCCCACATAGTGGGTCCGACAGTCGACATAATACTCACACAAGAGCAATTTGAGGTACATTCCTCATCACTGTCCACATCAGTATAATTGTTCATACAAAGGCTTGCCTGATCTCTTGGATATAGGAGACCTTTTAATTTTTCTTTGATTGGAACCGGGATGAGCAAACTAGTTATCGGCTTTTAGGGTTCATCAGGATAAATGCTAAGGAGTCAATCATCCTTCTGCATCCCTTACTGAATTTCTAAAAATTTTTGGTAGACAGAAACTTCTTGGGTAGAAAATTAGAAGTATGACATTGTCCATAGGGCAAGCCCATCTCCTTGAATACTAATCTGCCTTTTTTCAATTGGGACTGTGGTTTGGGTTCTTCGCCCTGAATGATTTCTGACTCGGCCAATCGAGTCAGTGGCCAATTACACTCGACCAACATGGATTGTAGTTTTCCTCCTCTGATTTCTCATTTACTACTTTTGGTACTGAAATTGGGGTATGTCTCTTACTTCGCTTGATTGGAGTTCCTAGTGTTAATCTCCAAATGCAAGGACTACATTGGTTTCGAGACTACTTGAGAATAGCTTGACACTGAAGGTGACAATGTTGGTGGAGTAGTTGTTATTCTCCTTGAACTTAGAGTATTGATTTGCAACCTAGTGTTCTCAACTGGTGTAGGTTGTGGCAGCATATAAGCTTGTAAAGAGTTTGCAACTTAATTCTCATAAAGTCTGGTTGGTGGGGGTATGGCTTGCTCCCTATCTATTGAGGGCCTGACCAACCATCTTCCGCATACTCTTCCAAGAGGTCTTAGTGTCAACGTCCCAGCTTGGAAGGTAAAAGATTGTGGAGCTGAGGAAGTTGCAACTGGCCTCTAGTTGAACAAATTTTGAATTGGCGAAGCTAGGGGTGTAAATAGGGTCGGGATGAACCCGCATGGCCCAACCCAATTTGAAATCGGTTTGGGTTTGGTTTTTTTGAAATAGGGTTACTCAAATCAGGTTGAACCTGGCCTAATTTGCCAAATAGGGTTGGTTCAGGTTAAGGGGTCGAGCAACCCAATTTGGCCCAACTCGATTTGATATATAAATAAATATTAAGAAAATGAAATAGCTTCCCTTTCCTACCCCCTGCTACACTAATTTGAGGTGGAGATTAATTGAAGTGATGTAATGAAGTTTGAGCATGGAGGCTTATGCAGTTTTAATTTCCATTTTATATTTAAAATTTAAGCCTTAAATTTAAATTACATTTATAAACTTTGGTTTAAATTTATTTTATAATTATTTAGTTGTGGAACTTGGATGAGACTTTTGTAATTGTTTGGTTAATCTGAATTTAGTTATGTATGATTTAATCTAGACTTTGCAGTGTTGTAAGCATGCATCGCTTACAAATGACAGGCTTTGGTGATTACAGGTTGTCTTAAGGTATTAATTTTATCTTATTATGCATTTGACTCGTATACTTTCCTCATTTTTGAAGATGAACACGTATTATTTAATATTTTTTAACCTCAATTATCAACCCGAATTTAACCCCAAAACTGACCCAATTTTAATAGGGTTAGTTTAGGGTTGGGTTGAGGTTTTACAAATAGGGTTAGGGTTAGGCTTAGGGTTGAGATTTTACAAATAGGGTTAGGGTTGAGTTTACCCTAACTTTAGTCAACCCAACATGATTTACACCCTTAGGCGGAGCTGGTGCTAGAGCAGGTGTTGTAACCATTGTGGATGCTGAATTAGTAACTTATCTTAATCATCATTGTCTACTTAGAGCATGTAAGGCCCCACACCCCCACCCTATGCGTTTTGACCATGCCACACCAGGGCCGATGCAGAACACTACCATCTCCCTTCTTCTTAAAGGAAATCTTACCATACTCTTACTAATTCCCTAATTTTAAGGAAAATATCCTGCATAAAATTTGGCAAAGTCTATCCTATATTATGGACATTTAAACTTGATATATATGTATGAAATCAAATAAAATATATATTTTCATAATTTTAAGAAAATAAGTATATCTAAACACTCGGGCCCATGCTCACAGTTTGCCCAAGATTGGAACTGTTTCATGATGGCTATCACACAGCTATAATAACAATTATATCACTATGACATGCCCATGCTATACAATATAAATCATTCTAATCTTACTATAGAAATTTAATTAAACTTTTAATTTATAAAATATAACATGTTTCCAATCCCAATTTACCATTTCATAATCAAAATGTCTTCAAATATGGATTATCAATCCCACTCCACAGTTGGGATTCCTTACCTATCCAGTCAACTAAAAAATAGAATAAGAAGGCTTGACTCTGGTCAACTCAGTAAGTAGGCAAGTTAGTAATCCATTAACTTGAAACTTAAATTCATAAATTGACTACCATAGTCACAACCATAGCATAACATGCACAAATTTTATCACATAAAATCAACATTAAATCTATGGGGTATTCACTATCCCCATAACTATACAAAATCATATACACCTAAACATCAGCTCATTTAAAAGCACGTGATACTTTCAATCCTTAACAATTCACATAGTCATAAAACATAAAAATATTAATTCATATGATTATAGGGGAGGCCCTTGATCCCCATCATTTCACACTAATATAAAATTAAACAAAAATGCATGTTAGTTAATGAAAACTCAAGGGATATTTGCTATCCCAAAAATTCATGCATTCATATCAAAATATAAACATTCATGAAAATGTGGTGCCCGAAGGTTTGAGATATTCATGATCCCATCAAACCATACATTCAAACACAAACAAAAGAGGAAGCCTACTTACCTTATGTGAAGCAGCACTCTCCATAAGACCGCAAGTTCCATCATTTTAGCTCCCTTGATCTTACATTCACATATATTTCAATTAAGACATACAATTCAACTCATAACGTAGGTGGAATTCACTCACTTATCTTATTCTATTACTCAATTCCTTATTTATATATTCACTTTAGTGGGGATCGTTACCTCTAAACATATATTCATCCACAGTGGGCAATCTCATTAAGCACACTGCTACCCATCATTGGGATAGGTTTCCAATGCAATTCATGTGAATTTTTCTGCTACAATACACTCATACCACTGCCCATATTTAATTCATTTTTCAAACATGATTTAAGGACCCTAATAATTTGTTTTGAATGATCATCATATGGCTAATTTGATGTCTTAATTAATTCATCCAATTTCCACTTGTTCTTCTTAGAGGCATTTCGCCGAACAAATAATATGCAACATTTAATTTGGAACTTTCTTTGCAATATAATCATAATTAGACCTATTTCCAACATTACACATTCATTGTTAATCTAGTTTAACATCAAAATAATAATATTAACCCACCAACTCATCACAATTTTCATCAATTCACCATTCCATCATCACATACCCTGTCCACAGTCCATTTGTTGCTGTCCATCCCCAATTTTGTTGTCCAAATTCATGGACAGCAACCTACACCAATTTCCATCCTCTAATCATGCCCACTATGTTGTAATTATGTCCCTAAACCATTCCCCCATGAATTTCCCATGCAATTTTATAACAATGCCCCTTAAATAAAACATGCAACCCATAATTTTCATCATTTCATCTATTAATTCTCTTCAAATATCATAATTAATTTGATATTATAATTTCCTCAAATGTGTATATTAATTACATAAATAATTTTTTCTCAAATATAAAGAAAATATATCATTTAAATCATGATTATCTTGCCTCAATCAAATTATGGGTCATCACTCACCCACTAATAATTAACCCTCAATTATTA
>JAYJMB010005545.1:0-11874 GCA_036873735.1 Pouteria campechiana
TAAACTTACCAAACTTCACTCATTACTATACCTGAATTATTAATACGGTATTATACCAAAATTCAAGGGCTTACAGAGGACAATGTTATGTTCAAGTTTGGGGATGTTAACATTTTGTTTATGGATGTCTTTGGTTTATGGATGTTTTTTCTAAGTTTGGGGGTTATTGCTGTTTGTTTAGTTTGTGTGTTTTGTGTTTAGTTGATTTGTCTAGTTTGGATAGTTTATGTCTTATGTTTAAATTTCTATGTTGAGTGCTTTGTTTGGAGAGTTGAGTGTTTTAAACATTGATCAAGGTCATCATATCAAACCTATGACATGTATTAATATTTGATAATAGTTAAGTTGAAAGTGATAGAAATCATTATCTCTGCAATGCTTGACTTGAACCTTTGTCTAATTTATTATAAATTCCTTATACACATTAATCACATTTACTTAGCCATTTCTTTTGAAATCTTGGAATGCTTAGCATAAGTTCAGGAGACTAAGTATGCATTGTTTGAATTCTATAATGCATTGTAACTATGTTGAGACAAGCATTAGATGAGATAAAGAAAAATAAGAGTAAAAACTCATTGTTTACAGGGGGGATCACATCTCTATGAATAGGAAAGAAAACAAGTAAGGGGGTGTGATAGTAATACAACCTAAGCAATAGTGGGGATCGCATCTCTATGATTCAGAAAGAAACAAGTTTAGGGGTGTGGTAGTAATACAACCCAAGTAATAGGGGGGATCACATTCAAAAATAAAAAGAATATATGAGGAATGTGATAGTAATAGTGCCCGCAAAAATATCAAATGCTCATCTAAAGTAGTCTCTTTACTTTAATTTATGGATTCTCAAGGTTGCATTAAATATGTATTACTTAGTTGCTTGAATTAATGTAAGTGTGAAAAGATGTAGATTGAAATGATTATAATTTTTTGCACATGCACATGTAATCTAAGGTGAAAAGGAAAAGGCTTAGGTTAAAAATTGAAAGACATATGTGATATCTTGATAGTTCATCTTAACTATGCTTATTTTATAGAGATTTTTTATTAATGATTGAGATCAATGTTCACTGTGTGTTGTTACTATGTTATAGTTATGTCCTTCATGTTTTTGTGTTTCTATTTTGCTCAAAGGCAAGCAAGTAAGTAAGTTTGGGGGTATTTGATGAGTGAATTTTATTCACTTACATTATCTATGTTTAATCTTAATTATTTACAAATCCTTATTTTTTTAAGAAGAATTTCATACTTATTTGTTGGATTTTCTAGGTGTCTGGAAGATGGAAAAGAAGTGAAAGGGAAGAAAAAGAAGAAGCTCAAAAGAGCAAAACTCAAGCTACAAAAGAGAAGCCAAGCCAGCACCGCTGGCCCCCATGGCGCTAGGACCCATGATCACCACTTGCCGGACAACAAGCCATTTTTATGCAAGAAAGTTGGGGTTTTTTAGGATTCTTCTCACTTCCATTTGGAGAGTTCTTTTTGAGGTTTGGAGGACAACTTCTTGGAGTTTTCTTATGGAGAAGAAGGAGATATTGCAAGTAAGAAAGAAGAAGGTGAGAAGTTGTTCTTCATTGAGATCATTTTGTCTAAGGGAGTTGTTTTGGTTTTTCTTATAAACTAAATCTCTTCTTTAGGGTGAAGATGTAGTCCTTTTTAATACTCTATGTTATGGATTGTTGATTATTAATGTTATATGATCTTGTTTCATTCATGATGTTGATTGCGATGATTTAAATTGTTTTACTGTTTGATCACCAATATTATAAGCTAGATTAATCATTAAAGCATGGTTAAGGTAGATACCATATACTAAATCATGAGCTCTCTTGAATGAGATGGATAGATGGTTAAGATAGACACAATATGCTAAACAATATTATTCTGGTTCTTGTGTTCTTGAGCATAATGGATTTTCACCTCAATCATGCCACATGCCATAGGTAATTGGAAGGAGCGAAAACACTTGATTTAAACCCACACACCTAATGGTAATAATCTTACTTTTGAAAGAATGAACTCATATGAGGCATTGAATCCAACATTCCATTAGCAAAGAGGTATCATCTAGTGGTGAAATCAAATCCCTAGACCTTTGCATCTTGCTAATCTCCCAGCATTACTTTTAGTCATTTATTACATTCTATTAAGTTTCTAAAATTCTAAAATTATACCAAAAATTATTATATGTCTGTCTAGTTATAAATACATTCTTTTTAATGTTAGAATAGTTTAGTAACTAAAATTAATTAAGTTGGTTTAATCATTCTTTATGAAATTGACTCTTGCATTGCACACTATATTACTATAAGTTCATACACTTGCGAGTACTTATAATTTGAACCATCAATCTTTACCATCTCCTATGTATACTTCTCCCAAACCAAAACATGGGAAAAACATACCTTCGTAAACTAAACCTTCTCCATTACCTAAAAAGACCAAAGCCACTTCAAAAACATCTATTCCAAGAAGATACACTCCTGGAAAAATAGTTCCAACTCCACTTCAAAAGAAACTCACTTCTTTAAGTAGACCCATAATTGAAGTGAAAGATGTCATTTTAGATTAAAACTCGATCATATTAATGTAAGAAGAGCTCAATCAGTTTAAATGTAACAATGTGTGGACACTTGTGCCAGAACCAAATGATCAGTTTGTAATTGGCACAAAATAGATTTTTGGAAATAAACTTGATGAATCTGGGATTATTGTAAGAAATAAAGTATGTTTGGTAGCATAGGGATATTCTTAAGAAGAGGGAATAGATTATGATGAGACATTTACACCTATTGCTAGACTTTAGGCCATAAGGATGTTACTTCCTTTTACATCATTTAAATAATTTTCATTATTTTAAAAGGATGTCAAAAGTGTATTCTTAAATGGATATTTAAATTAAGAAGTGTATGTCATGTTGATCCCATGTAATACATACTTAAGAGGGGAGGGTGGAATTGGGCATACAAAATTATGGCCAAATAAAAATTTATGAGCTGAATAAAAGTTATGATGCAACATGTATGCAATTTTCATGTTTGTTTGTTTGGGCATAGTGACTGTTTCACTTCCAAGATCAACTTCTCTTAGGTATACTTATTTTAGTTAATTAATTGTGTGTAGTATGTGAAATGTGATGATGATATAATTATATGCAAAGTAAAATAATCAAGTAATCACAACACAATAATTTTTATAGTGGTTTGGGAACCCTGTCCCTATGTCCACTCTTCTAAGAGCACACACTCATTGTGCCTTGGGTTCCACTATATCCTATATAATGGAAATACACTAGTACTCTTAGTACTCTTCTAGATTCTAGCTCTAAGGGGCATAACCAGTGTTCCCAATACTCTTCCGGATTCTAGCTCCAAGGGAGGCGTAAATAGTATTCCTAACACTTTTCTGGATTCCAACTCTAGGGGTACATAAATATAGTGTTCCTAGCACTCTTATGGTTTTCACAAGCTCACCAAGAAACTCACTCGTTTCTAAGATCACAAGTAAACATGTTGATTTTTCAAAGTTCACCAATAACTCATACTATGTGGTTTTCTTGAGCTCACCACTAACTCGCATAGCTGATTATCAGCACTCATTTTGCATATTACATTGCCTCTTTTACTAGGCTGATTTGTATATAGTTTGGGCACATATAACATGATGTCTCATTGAAGCTCATTAGATATTAATACTCTAAATCTATGATTAAGATAAAACTTTTAGGCTTATTGTCTATCACCGCAATGGAGATTGATTATCTAGGAGGAAGCACGGTCTGATTGAGAAATGTTACTTATTTAAGCTCTATTCTAACTTTTCTTTCAACTTCATCAACCTTCTTTGTTGAAACTGCACTACTATTATATTGCTTTAAAAATTTTTGCCTGTTGGAGGTAGTTAACTTTCTTTGAATATTGAAAACCATTCTTAGTTTTCTGTTGAAAAGTTATCTTCATGATAAACTCATTATAGTTGGAAAGCTTGCAGTGCCGTCCTTGAAGAAGATGCCTTTCTGTTATATCTAGTACTAGATAAAGACTTTTTTGCTTGAATGACTCTTTCATTATTTTGAAAAGATGCCCATTAAGCTTGAAGGGATGCAACCTCTAAAAGTTACAACCTTTATCAGAGTGTAGACTAATTTCATTTGAATTTCTTTCCATCTTTATTTAAGCTTGATTTGTTCGATCTACTTAATAGAATCTGCATCGAATAAGATTTTGACTCAAAAGTGTAGTCAGTGATGTTTGGTATAGATGGCTTCTATTCCTTATGATATGCCATATAGATTCAGTCATATTTCATCTAAGGACTTTGTCTAATTAAGTTTTGGATTTATCTCTTGTAAGTAATAGACAAAGTTGCTCTGAGTAGATCCACATAATAGATAAGTTCATCTTTATAAATTTATCTGAGATCAGCATTTTACTTTCTCTTCTAGATTGTCTATTATAAGTGACAGATGAAGTATATAAGTGCAAACGAAGTTCTTCTCTTTACTACTCATCAAATGAAGTTCTCTCAGCAAACAAAATTTTCTTTTACAAGATGAAGTAGCTTTATCTATTGGTTTGTCTATTGTAAGTAATAGATAACTCTTGTTGATGTGGACAAAAGCTTCTTCACAGTAGACAAAATTTCTTTCACCAGATGAAGTTTTCTTTCACTAGACAGAGTAGCTTTGTCTGCCAGTTTGTCTATTGTAAGTAGAAGACAAATGACTCTTCTTGGCATGAACAAGACTCCTTCATGATAGACAAAGTGACTTTGTCTATTATTTGTCTATTGAAATCTGCAAATGAAGTTGCAGGCTGCAAATAAAGTCTTCCAAATGGTTTGTGTGTTGATTTGTCTATCATAAGTGATAGACGAAGTTCCGATGCATAGACAAATCTTCTTTTTAGTCATTCATATGATAGGTTGTCTATTAGAAATAACAAAAAATCATTAAGGCATTGACAACTCATTTCTTTTGTGGTTGTTTGATTAATTGTCTATTGCAAGTAATAGACAAACTTTTGTGGATGAAGATGGCTAATAAAGTTGTTCTTCTATAACTGTTGTGCCACTTCTACTTCATCTTCTGTATCTTTTGTAGAAAACTACAGACAATTTCTTTGTTCTTCAGTTTCAGATAAAATTTATATGAGTAATAAATGCTTGAATAATTTGACTTCATTTTAACTCTTCATTTGCCTGATTTTAGCTCTATTTCATCTCTTGCTTCTGAAAACTGAATTCATCTTTGTGTTGCAAAAAAGTGTTGATTATAAGCAGTTTATCTGGCTTGTCCATGGAATGATTTGTCTGAACCTTCCTAAGGCAAATGCTGTCTGACACAGACTCTGTCTGTAGATGATTTACTTGATCACTTATTGAGGCTTGAACTTCATGTCTATAGATGTTCTTTGTTGCTTCTTTTCTTCTTTTGGTCAGTGGATTATGCTTGCTGATGCTTTCACTATGTACATTATCCATTTCATTTGAGTTGTTCCCTATATGTTTATATTTGTTTTTGCAATACTTGGGAATGCAACTATTAGTACCACAAATGTTCACTCATATTTTATTGCTCATCATCAAAACTTGGCTATTTGCCACATGCACTATTTAGTTTAACATGTTAAATAACCTCCATGCTTTGAAGATCATGAATATCTAGACTATGTATTCAAACTCACAAAAGCATTGTATGGTCTTAAACAAGTACCAAGAGCTTGGTATGAAAGACTAAGTGGACTTAGTAAAAATTTTCAAAGAGGTAAAGTTGACACAACTTTATTCATTAAGCATGTTCATTCAAACATTCTTATTGTACAAGTCTATGTGGATGATATCATTTTTGGTTCTACAAATGAAAAATATTGCAAGGATTTTGAAAGTATGATGAAAAGTAAATTTGAAATGAGTATGATGGGTGAATGAACATTTTACCTTGGACTACAAGTAAAACAATTTGATGAAGGTATATTCATTTCACAATCAAAATACATCAGAGAAATGTTAAGGAAATTCAAAATGGAAAACTTAAAATGCATGCCTACCTTATGAATAAAAATGGACAAAGATGAAAGTGGTAAAAGTATAGATCATAGACTATATAGGAGTATGATTGGTTCACTATTATATTTGACTGCCAGTTGACTTGACATTTGTTTAGTGTGTGTGTGTGTATGTGTGCTCGATTTTAGTCAAATTCAAAGGAGTCACATCTATCTGCTATTAAATGCATTTTTAAATATCTTATAGAAACATCTCATTTAGGATTGTGGTATCCTAGAGGATCATCATTTGATTTAGTTGGTTATCCTAATGCTAACTATGTCGGATACAAAGTCGATAGAAAAACCTCTAGTAGAACTTGTCACTTCCTAGGGAATATGCTTGTATCCTGGTACTCTAAGAAATAAAGTATTTAATGTTTTGGATCTTCCAAGAAAAAAACTCCCATATCATCTTCAAAATAATTATTCTTTTCAGATGTTCAATTACTAATTTTCATTGAAACATGTAATGAAACATGTAAATGCTGCTGTTTGAATTTTCCTAACTAATTTACTTTCTTATTTTCTTCCACGCACTCATATGTTTACCCTAATTACTCAATCTGAGCCATGAGATGAGTCTTACATCATGAGACGATCAATTTAAGCCTAATATTGGATAGCAAAATATATCAACTGTATAACTTTAAATCTCAACCATTAACACCTTATTCTTCAATACATAATGATTTTAAATTAGATTTTGAAGTTAATTTCTATTATAATTTGGATAGTTATAACATGTATAATATACTTATATTCATGTGTCAATAATTCACCAATCTATAGACATGATTTGCATAATTTTCTATAATCAATAGTAATCAAAATTGGGCAGCAACTTAATTATCAACTTACTTCTAACTTCTAATAGTAATAGGCCAATTAATACATCATGATCCATGTCCCATATAAACTAAATTTTTTATATAATTAAATCATTAAATTGGATAGCTATATAATCACTCTTAATCACACCTAAACTGGGCAGCAACTTGATCATCAATTAACATTCAAGATTTCTATAAAAATCCAATGTTTACTAAATACACATGTCATTGTAATAAATCTTACTTGTTTGAAATATTTCACACATATGGTGGTTGATTCATAAAAAGTGGTAAATACAAAAGTTGTAGCCTTTATTGTGAATTTTCTAGTGAATCAAAAATTACTAAATTGTGATTTCTCATGAAAATGTTGTAGCCAAAATACTACAACCATCTCCAATTCAAGAGGAGTCACTTTGTGGGACCCACAGCTCAAAATATAATCTTAATTAGGAAATCTAGTCAAAATAAAAGTTATACTCCTTGCAATTATCTTAACAATCCGAAAAAAACACCAAATTCTGACTTTGTACAAAGAAGTTATGATCAAAATACTAAAACTGCTCTAGAAGATTAAAAATTACAAAAATCACACTAAATTTCCTAATTTACATTGTTAGTAACCATGTTTAGACATCATGCTAATCACTCTTGATCATACTAAAATTAAATAGTAATGTGACACTAATCAATGCACAAAAATTCAACGACATATAACTCATGTTTCATGTAACAATTTGGTAGCAAGTTGATTTATTTTCTACATATCAATTGAGTATCAATTTGACATGATTTCCTAAAAATCCTTATGATAGAAAAATAACACCATTAAACAATCCTAATGATAGAAAAATAGCACCATTATTTCATAATAAAATTATTCATTACATCAAATGCTAGGATATTACATGAGTTTTTGGAAGAAAAGTTGATGATTTATGATGAACTTGTGAACTTGTTTTATTTTTATCTGCGTGAAGAAGGAAAAGATGAAGTTTATGTTTACTTTACTTATCTCAGAGGGAAAGAATTTAGCTTCACAACTGAAGAGTTTGTATCTATCATGAAACTTCCATATGTTTCAGCTAATAAAACATATGACTGAAAAGAAGTTGTGGAATGTTTGACAGGGAAGGAATCACTATCTAATAGGAAAGGAGGATTCACTAATAAAGAATTTCTTCTGTGGAGTTCAAACTGATTCATCACATAGTGACACACTGTTTATTCCCTAGAAATGGAGGCCATGATCGAGTCAGTATTCTTCAATGTGTATTTATTTACTGCATTGTTTATAACCTAAAGTATGATCTTGTGAATGCTATGTTAATGTACATGTTCAATCAGAAATATAGAGCAAATGGACATCTTCCCTATGCCATGTATTTAACAAGACTATTTCAACACTTTGAAATAGATCTTTCTAATGATGTTCCAACTTATCCCTCAACTTACAATGAGATAAACATTGGAACACTTAGCTAAATGGGGTATATTAAGTATGATGATGGCAAGTGGAGATACATTTCAATTATTCTTAGAGATAATGAAGACGAGATTCCAATTCAAGATGATGAAGCAGCAAGAACTAAAGCTGAAGTTGAAGGAAATGACGAGGGTTGAAGATGAGTTTTATCAAGATGTTCTGAGAGATTAGCAAGATCTAGACAAAGAGGAGGGTTCCCAAGGAAAGAATGGGAAGGATCCTTGGCTAGAAATGATTCAGTAGCAACTATTTTGGATACTTAACACACTCCAACCACAACCATTCCAGCCCCAACTCATCCTATTCATACATCTACTTCTATACCCTATGTCACAACCACTTCAACTTCTCCTTTGCTAGATGTTTCTTCCTTACAGGCTTTACTTGTAGCTAGTCTAGGATCTCTCAAAGCTTACTTGTGGGTGTACATAAGGGAGAATATTTATGCTACTACATCAATTGATCAATCTGACTCCACAATGAAGAAAAACTTATCTCCTTCGACATGATTTTGAAGATTGAAGAGCACAGAACATTTTCATAAACTATTTCTCTAGTCTTTCAAGGAATTTATGTTATTTAACTATCTTGTCAAAAATTGCTGGTTTGAGTACTCTAGTTTAACTCTTTAAATCATAGTTGAAATTCACACACTTTTGACTTTCTATTCATATTGTTTATATCATTCTTATTCATTCTCTACATATCTGTATTCCTTTTGGCTTATGAAAAAAGGGGAAAGAAAATAAACTTTGTAATAAGCATGTTGATAGGAGGAGGAATGTTATTTTAAGTTCATCCATAGTTTGTTTTCTCACCATCAAAAAGGGAGAGAATTGTTTGATTTCTATTTTCTATTATAATGATGAACAAACTTTGATGAAATAAGTTCTACTATGTGATTTGATGATGATATATATATATATATTTGATGTAGAGTGGATTGATGTAAATGAAATGAAATGCATGTAATCAGGTTGCTTGAAGTAATGGATAGAATGTAAACAAGTTTAGGAAATAGTTAATGAAAGGAAGAAGTCAAATGGAGAAATCCGTTGACATTTTTGGTCAACAACATTGACAGATTTAAAGTCAGGGAGACATCTACTTATGTACAACCATGATAGATTGGAATCAGGTGAAGTTGTTGTTGGATACTCGTAGGATGGCTTAAACCAAGAGGGAGGGGTGAATTGGGTAAATAAAAAATTCATTGCTTAACCTTGTAAAATCATTTTCCTCTTTTCATGCTTATGTGGGGTGTAGCGTAGGATAATAGAAATAATAAAATGCATGAAGAATAAAATAATTAAACAAACACACATACACACACACAAACACACACAGACAAGATGATTTTTATAGTTGTTCAGGACCCCATCCCTATATCCACTCTTCCAAGGACACCAATTCATTGTATCTTGGGTTCTACTATACCCCGTATAATGGAATATATAAGTCTCCTTGACAATTCTTCCGGAGTGCAGCTCTAGGGGGCATACTCAAGGGTTCCTAACACTTCTTTTGGTTTTACAAGTTCACTAGGAAACTCACCCATTTCAAAGATCATATGCAAATTTGGTAGTTTTCTCGAGCTCACTACCAACTCACTAGTTTTGAAGTTCACTAGCAAACTTAATGGTTTTCCAAAGATCACTAACAACTCATTACAATGTCTTTTATTGAGTTTACGACAAACTCTTTGGTTTTTAGATTAACAAGATGTAACACCTATGGTGTTTGAAATGTGAAAATGGATAATGAATTTGATAAAAATTTACTATTTTGAGGTAAACATAAAGTTAATGAAAAGAAAAAGAACTGAAATGATAAATTTGGGAAAAAGCCTAATTATGATCAATATGAATGGCCTAAAATGGTCATCATATGTATTCTAACATGTGCGGAACATTAGATTGGCATTGGATGCAATTTGAAATAAAAATAGCATATGGAGTCATTTATAGCAAAAAAATATTGGTAAAAACAACTAAATAGGTGATTTTTGATAATTGACCTCAAATAAGGTAGTAAATGGTATGAGATGTGTGGGAAGTGCTTATTACAATTTTTGAAGTACTTTATGTGAAATGAGACTATTAGTGATTCTTATAAGTGTGAATTTTGATTTTTGAATAGCAATTAAGTTTGAAGTGAGAGTAAATTTCTTAAATGAGTAATTGAGGATGATTATGCATGAAATTAATGTGAAATATAATAATTGAAAGTCTAAGAATGATTAATGTGACAAAAGTGAAAATTTTGGATGAAAACTAAAGGAACACAAGTGTGTATTACGAAAATGCTGAATTTGAGAAGTGGGTCCATTGTGATTGTTTTTAACATGGATAATGGACTAATTAGAAAATGTATTCAACTTATAAGTTGTATATCATGATATTATCTATCCAATGCAAAAAATATCGTTCAATTCTGAAGTCTTATGAGGAAATTATGACTAATATACCAAAGTTGTTTCAAATGACAGAAAAATAACAAGATGAATGTTATGGGTCACATTTATTAGACTTTTTGACATATTTTGAGGATGATTTGAAATTTTATTTTAATAGAACAGTTGTATCCCTTGAAGTTATCTTTCCAATGCCTTAAAAATTAGGACATTTGGACATTATATGAAAACATTATACTCAAATTACTAGCAGTGTATTGGGATAACATGTTAATGTTGCAACATAGGAACTCAATGTTGCGACACAAATAGTCAATGTTGAGACACAGGTTTTCTATGTCATGGCATAGGTTCTATAATGCATCAGAGTACCCAAAAAATCTAACTTTTTAAGCTTGAAACCCATTCCATTTTTCATTTGCTTCATCCCATTTCTTCCTCTTCTTGCCCTAGCTTTGGAACCCATCTTGTTTAGCCCAAATTCATGCAATTTGAGCTTGGGAAATCTCTTGTTTAACTAGAGAATCATGCAAGCATGCTCCTAAGCCTGAGTTTTAGGATTTTTGATGGCAAAAAATGGAGGCAGTGCCAATTTCTTGTAAGTGGAAGGGGCTAATGGTAGCTTTGGACGTAGATTCTCATTTATGGATGGAAGACACTCCTAGATTCCATTGTAAGCTGATTCTATTAACCAAATTTATGAATTTCTATTCACTAGGGTTTTGTAAATTTTGTAAACAGTGATTTTTGGGCAAACCTTGTAGGAATTCATGTATAAAACCATAGGGGAAATGATTAATCCATGCATAATAATGGTTTAGAATGGAATTGGTCATGAGAATTTGGGGTTTGCTCTGTTAGGGTTTGAAGTAAACCGTGAACAGTAACTTTTGGGGAGAAATGGATATGGATTGATGTGAGAATCATGGAAAAGATGATTAATTAGTTAATTGTAGTATTTTCGACATGCTTTAGATGTAAGAAAATTGAATTATGTTGTGATCCATGAAGAAAATAGTATTTGAAGTGAATAATGAATTGGGGATTTCATATATAATGACATTATGCAATGGTTGGAATAGATTAGGAACTCAATTAACT
>JAYJMB010005547.1:0-11871 GCA_036873735.1 Pouteria campechiana
GTGGAAAAATCATGGTATTATCATGTGGATTTATGGTGTAAATTGGAGTAACGACCCCAGGAGGGCGGGGCGTTACACGCTCCTACAACCTTTCAAAGGTGCATGATGTCCATGTTTTCTGACATGAATGAAAGATTCATTAAGGTATTCATGAATGATTTTTCTATTTTTGGAGAATCATTTCATGACTGCCTTAATAACTTGAGATTGGTACTTAAAAGATGCATTGAAATGAATTTGACCTTGATTTGGGAGAAGTGTCATTTCTTAGTCAAATAGGGAATCGTGCTTGGCCACATTATTTCTAGTAAAGGCATTGAAGTGGATAAGGCAAAAATTGAAGTGATTGCCAAGCTACCTCGCCCAAATTCAGTTAAGGGAGTTAGAAGCTTTTTTTGCCATGCAGGGTTTTATAGATGTTTTATAAAGGATTTTTAAAAAATTTCTAGACCGCTCTATAAACTATTAGCTAGGGATGTAACATTCTATTTTGATGAGGAATGCCTTTGTGCCTTCAATACCTTGAAAGAAAAATTGACTTCAGCTCCAATTTTAACAGTGCCTTATTAGTCCATTCCGTTTGAGTTCATGTATAATGCATCAGATTTTGTGGTTGGTATTGTTCTAGGAAAAAGAGTAGACAAATTACCTCATGTGATTTATTATGCAAGTAAAACTCTAAACGAAGCATAATTGAATTATTCCACCACTAAAAAGGTGTTTACCTTGGAAAAATTCTGTTCTTACTTGATTGGTTCAAAGGTAATTATTTATTCTAATCATGCTACATTGATATACTTGCTTGCAAAAAAGGATGTTAAGCCCAGGTTGATCAGGTGGATCTTATTGTTGCAAGAGTTCAACTTGGCAATCAAGGACAAGAAAGGTTGTGAGAATGTGGTGGTAGATCACTTGTCTAGGTTGATGGAAGGGACAGATTTCGAGCAAGAGAGACGCAAGGATAATATTCCCATCAATAAGATCTTTCCTGATGAACAATTGTTCTCTATAAAGGAAAGTGAACCTTGATATGTTGATATAGTGAATTATTTAGTTAGTGGAGTGTTTAATCTTATGTTGAATTCACAGGGACGGAAGAAGTTGTTGTCTATGGCAAAGCATTATTTTTTAGAAGATCCAGTACTTTTCAAGCTATGTCTAGACAAAATTATCAGATGATGTGTGCCACAAGAGGAGCAATAAAGCATACTAAGACATTGTCATACATTCAACTCCAGAGAGCATTTTGGAGGGAAGAAAATTGCTTTAAAGATTTTTCAGTCTAGTTTCTATTTGCCAACTATCTTTAAGGATGCTCATGCCTTCTATGTGATGGGTGACAAGTGTCAGCAAATTGGGAACATTGGAAAGTGAGATGAGATGCTGCTTATAGTTAATCTTGTGGTTGAATTATTTGATGTGTGGGGGATTAGTTTCATGGGACCATTTCCCCCATCGAAAGGTAACCTATATATTTTGCTCATTGTGGATTACATTTCTAAGTGTATTGAGGCGATGGCCACTAGGACTAATGATGCTAATGTGGTGCTAAGATTTTTGAAAGACAGGATCTTTTTCAGTTTTGGTACTCCAAGGGCCATCATTAGTGATAGAGGAACTCACTTTTGCAATAAGATTTTTATAGCTCTGCTTAGAAAACACAACATTACACATCAAGTTACAACTCCTTATCATCCACAAATGTTTGGGCAAATTAAGGTTAGCAACCATCAAATTAAAGCAATTTTGGAAAGGATAGTTAACACTACAAGAAAGGATTGGGCGATGGAGTTGAATGATGCATTGTGAGCTTATAAAACTGCCTTCTAAACCCCAATCAAAATGAGTCCTTATAGACTTATTTTCTAAAAAGCCTACCATTACCAGTTGAGGTGCAGTACAAAGTATATTGGGCAATCAAAAATTTGAATTTTGATTTGCAAAAGGCAGGAGAACAGAGGAAGTTGTAGCTCAATGAGCGGGAAGAGCTGAGAAATGAGGCATATGAGAATGCCAAGAATTATGCTAAGATTTACAAGGAAAGGACAAAGAAGTATCATGATGAGTTCATTCACAAATGATACATTGAGCTTGGAATGGAAGTTTTACTTTATGACTCACATTTGCATTTGTTTCTAGGAAAATTGCAATCTTGCTAGGTCAGTCTGTTCTTAGTCAATCAGGTGTTTCCACATAGAGCCATCGAGCTAAAGAATCTGAAAGATGGCAGTACTGTCAAAGTTAATAGACATAGAGTGAAGCAATATGTCAGAGATAGCTTACAATTGCCATTAAATGAAGTCCTTAGTCTTGAAAAATCATGAAAAGAGAAATTGCCTCGCCTAGACATTAGATACAACGCTTCTTGGAAGCCAACCCAAGTTTCTAAAATTTTTAATTGTTTAATTTGCATTTGTTTAATTATTATTGTAGTAGATTAGTCCTTAGATGGTTGTTATTAGTATTTGTTGAATTCTAATCCATAGTTCGCTAGTTCATTTCAAGTTCTAGTTATACCTTAGTTAGTAATTATATGCATGGGTTTTCGAGATAGCATTAAGCTAGTTGTTGATTGCATATTAGGTGGATTTGATTCTTGTAGACTTATTTTTAGTTAGCATATAATAATTTAATTAGCATCTTATAGTAAGTTTCATTCATAATAACATATTGGCAACTTGAATTTTCAGGTAGGACACAAGTACATAGGCATCACAGCGATCAACCAGCAACAATTAGCGATAAATAGCAGTTAGAGGGAGCTTGCTGTAGCAAGATAATACCCTACAATGACAATATAGAAGGAAGGAAATTTGCAGAGCGAAGTTAGGGATATCTTGTTGCAGCAAGACAATTCCCTGCCATGGTAAGGTGTAACAATATTTGAAAATAGCACAAGTCAATAAGGCCTTGCCGAGGTAAGATATTTCCTTGTCTTGGCAAGTCATTTGATGCATTGCAAATGTCCACAAGTCAGCTAGTGTTTGCTTAGGCAAGCTATCCTACTGTCGTGACAAGCTTCTCAACGTGGTGAAAGTGCTCACTAGCTAGCAAGAGCTGGTCGAGGCAAGTAATGTTCTTACTGTGGCAAGCTATCAACATGATGCAAAGTGCCCACTAGCTAGCAAGAGCTTGCCGAGGTAAGCAATTTTCCTGCCATGGCAAGCCCATCCGCACGTTGCAAAGGTTAACTAGTCAGCGAGAGCTTGCCGAGGCAAGCCCTCTCCATGACAAGCTCCTCCACTCCCTCACATACGAGACTTAGGCCTATTTCAAAATAGCCACATCCCAACCATTTCGCTCCCATCTTCATTTCAAAACCCCAAACCCTAGTCCCTTCTCCCCTCCAACCCACAAAAAAATGAGAGAGCTCTTCCCCTCCAATCCATTCTCCATTCCGATTTTCATCCCAAAGCATTCATCCAAGCTTCAGTCCTCCTCCCTCTAAGCATTCCACTTGATCCTCTTCGCACGCCCTTATTCTTTCTGCTTCTTCTTCAAATAGGTTCAAGGTTGGGAATGCCAAGTTTCATGAAATTTGGTAAGCTTTTGCATTTTTTGAGGGCTTTTTCATTCTATTCTTCCATTGTGCATGATTTGGAGTGGAAAGCATCCTTTTTTAGAGGAATTTTTGGTGAAGATTTGAGGGGTTTTTAGTTGCACATAAACTGTTTGTTGGAATGATTGAGTGGCAGACATGGACACAAGAAGCCTCTTCTAAGTGAGTTGGCTTAATTTTGATGGTGATGTGTATATGCATTATTGATTCCGATGGCCATTTTTGTATGAGAGCTTCTCCAAATTGAAGAGAATTTTGTGAAGGTTGTGAGTTCTACTTTATACTTGTGATGTGTTTGTTGAATTACTTCAAAGGGCTGCCATTACATTGTCAAGCTAAATTGCTCAAGGTTGCTTACGTTTGGGGGTGATTGCATTGTGTTAATTCAAGGTTGCTCGTGTTTGGGGTGATTGCATTGTGCTTGCTCAAGGTTGCTACTATTTTGGGGTGATTGCATTGTGTTTGCCCATGGTTGGATTTAGTTGAAATTGTTGCTCAGGGTTGTTGTTGTAATTTTTGAGTAGAAGTGCTTCTCATTATGCCTCCTAAAGTAAGGAAAATATTAGCTATAGGTCCCTCTAAAAAGAGGAAGAATACGGTGCTGAGCTTGTAATCAAGCCGACCTTTGTAAGTAAGGAATCCGAAGAAAGCCACCAAACTTCACTTGTATTCAAGACGTGGGTCCAAGAGAGGGGTTTCCATGACTCACAATGTCTCATTCTTAATGTGCTTAGAGAGCAACATTGGGAAGAATTTGCTAAACAACTAGAAGCAGCACTTGTTCCATTTGTACAAGAATTTTATGCCAATGTGCCCGAACACAAAGAGTACAAAAACTTAGTGAGAGGCAAGTGGGTTCCATTTGGTAGAACTGCAATCAATCACAGATATTAGCTTCCTGACATTCAAGATGATGATTTCTCAAGGATGGAGGATCATGTGGATTTTGACGAGATCATCCAGAGCATAGCAAAGCTGACACTGTATGGACCATCTCAAGAACCAAACTACGCAGTTTCTCGAGCAAGTACTTGACCCTTGAAGGCAAAGTTTGGTATTACTTTATTTCAGCAAAGTTAATGGCAACTTATCATGTTTCGGATGTTTCAAGACACCAAGTTATGTTGAATAATACTATTCAAAAGAGGATGTCAATTGACGTTGGGAAAATAATTGAAGCTTCTATACTCAGTATGTCCCAATTGATGATAGCAAAAGGTGGCTTTGGTCATCCGTATATAACTTGTGTCTACAAGCAGGGGTTCCATCTAGCACATCTAAAGAAATTGTGCATCCAAAACCTGCTATGACAAATGAAATGATCAGCAAGATTCTCCATCATCGAGGCCCTACTAATGAAGAGGCCCCCACCCATGGCTATGGTACTCTAGGTCCTAGCACATCTACTCCTAGAGCGAGTTCTTCTCATCCTGGCACCAGACCACCCACCACTGTTGCCATGAAGCTGTCTGGCTTATGAGCTAGAGTGCGAGAAATTAAGGGGCAAATGTCTCAATATTTTGCCCAACAAGCACGGCTTGTTGATTACTTGATGTAGTGCCATGTTACTTTGGCTGTAGCGCTCCCCACTCCAGTCTAGCTTCCCTAACCTCTCGTATTTCCACATGCGGCTACCTATGGAGCTTACCATGCCCAAGAAACTGACCTTGAAGAGGAAGAGGAAGACACTACTAACTAGGAGGATCCTAATGACACTGATTGGCATGGATACTAATGCAGATATAGACAAGGATGACACTAATGTCGGTTGTGATGATGAAGAATTTGATGTGGATGAATGAATTCTTTTAAGGAATTTTTTTTTGGTTTTTTGCTCTTTATATGTTTAGTCCACATTGAGGACACTGTGTCTTTCAAGTTTGGGGGTACTTTAGCTATTTTTGGTGCAATTCTGTTATGTTTAGTTGTCTTGTTAAAAGCTCTATAGATGCGTGTTGTAGTACTTATGTTGCATTAATATTCTATTTGTGTGTTTGTTATGTGTTATAACTTTTTTAGTGTCATATAAAAAAATGTGTTTTATGTATTTTTAGCATCGATCAGAGTCATCATCCACAACCAATGATATATATGTGACATTTGACATAGGTTAAGTTGAAAACAATAAAACTCATCACAGAGGTTAAGTTGAAATGATAAAACTCATTCTTGCTTATATGCTTGACTTGAGTCATTATCTGATTGGCTACAGATTCCTTATACATATTGATCACATTGACACAACCATTTCTTTTGAAATCTTTGAATTCTTAGCATTAGTTTAGGAGACTAAGTATGCTTAGTTCAATTTGAATTTGTGAATTCCTAGAACTCTGGTTAAGACAAGCATTAGATGAGATAAGAAAAAGTCTAGCAAAAACTCATTGTAAATTAGGGGAATCACATCTAATGATTTCCAAAAAAATAAATTTGGGGGTGTGATGGTAATACAGCCCAAAGATTAGGGCGGATCACATTCTAAAAAATGAAAAAGAAGATAAATATTAAGAATGTGATAGTAATAGAGCCCACAAGAAGAACAAAGAAATGAATGAGAAAAGTAAAACATCATATATGCATGTAATGTAGACTCTCTAAGTTGAATTGTGAATTCACAGAGCTTTCATTGAACATGTATTACTTGGTTGCTTAATTGAATGGAGTATGAGATAATGTAGAATGAAATGGCTATAACGTTTGCACTTGCACATGGAATCTGTGGTAGAAAAGATGAGGCTTAGGCTAAGAGTATAGCCATTCTTGATATCTTGATATTTTCTGCTTAACTATATTCTATTTATTGAGGTTTTGATTGATGATGTAGATCAATGTTAGCGTGTTCATAGAGAAGTCTTGTATTTTTCTTTGCTCGAGGATGAGCAAATTAGTAAGTTTGGGGGTATTTGATGAGTGAATTTCATTCACTTGTTTCATGCATGATCAAACTTAATTATTTATGAATCTTTGATAGATTTAGATGAATTTGACATGAAAATATTGATTTCTCTAGGTGAATTGAAGATGTGAAAACAAGTCAAAAACTAAGGAAATATGAGGCTCAAAGTTGGAATGGAAGTCATCATGCAAAATATCAACAAAAGAAGCAAAAGTCAAGTTCAGTGAATTATTGCTGTGGTAAGGCACAATCTGAAATCAAGTTTTTGGAGTTAGTAACACCTTACCATGGCAAGGCACTCTTCTACCACAGCAAGCTTTCCCCTACCACGGGAAGATACCCATATGCATGAAAATCTTCATTGGCAGAGATACCTTGCCATGGCAAGATTCTAGAGACAGCAATCCAGAAATTCTAGATCATGGTAACTTTTGCAAATGCTCAGCCCTAATGGAAGGGGGTATAAAAGTGAAGTGGGAGCACATGTTTGGGAGCTTTTTGGCAAGGTTTGGAGGTAGAGAAACTTCTTACAAGATTGAAGGTGGAATCTTCTTGTAAAAGGGAGAAGATGAACTACATTGTATTGAGTTTTGTGAAGGAAGTTATTTCCGTTTTTGTTATGTACTAAATCTTTCTTTCTTGGGTGAAGATGTAACCCTCTTTGATACATTTGTTATTTGGGAATGTTGGCTCTTTAGTGCAAATCAATTATTTTCATTCATTGAGTTATTTGCTTTTATTTGGTTTGATATATTACTTGATCACCAATATTAAAAATCACATTGATTATCTAGCATGGTTAAGGCACACACCATATGCAAAACTATGAGCACCATTGAATTAAAAGGATAGGTGGTTATGGTACAAACCTTATGCTAAACTATCCTATTTGATTCATGTGTTCTTAAACTTAATGGGTTTTCACCTCAGTTACACTGCACACCATAGGTAATTGGAACGAGTTGAAATACCTGATTTAAACCCACACACCAATCTCACATTAGATAGAATGAATCCAAGTTATGCAATGAATCCAATGTCCCAATAGCAAAGAGTATCATTGAGTGGTAAAATCACATCCCTAGACCCTTACACTTTGTTGATTTCACCTACATTATCCATAGATATTTTATTCCTATAATTTTATTCAAGTTATCATTTATACTTGCTTAGCTCAAATCACATTCATTTAAGATAGTGATATGTTTGTAATTAAAGCTAATAGAATTAGTTTGAACATTCTCTGTGGGATTGACTCTTGCATTTCATACTATACTACTATACGTTTGTGCATTGGTGAGGATTTATAATTTGATTCATCAATCACCAACAAATCATCCAATGTGGTTTTTCGAGCTCACAACAAACTCATTGGTTTTGAAGATCACTAGCAAACTTGATAGTTTTTCTAAGATAACCAACAACTCATACAATGTGATTTTTCCAAACACACCACAAACTCACTGGTTTTGAAGAACGCCAGCAAACTTGATGGTTTTCTAGAGCTCACCATCAAATCTCTGGTTTGACGTTTATTAGAAAACTTATACACTTTTACATAGGGTTTCAATAAAGCACCAGGAAAAAGTTGATCTCATGATAGCTCTATATAATACAAAGATCTTCCCATAATGTAAAAAAATGGCCATAATGATCTGAAAGTTAAAGCTCATTAAAGATAACTGAAGGTTAAGCTCATGTCCATGGGTGGAAGGATTTATACTAGATTAAGCTCCTTTGGAAAGTGTTCCTTCACCATCGTGAATCATCCCAGCTCTTCTCCTTAAATAGCTTCTTCAAAATCTTGACCATTGAAGAAGATGGGTTCCGTTGGATGCAAAAATAGGCGCAACAATGAATGTAGAAGTCCATTGTAATTTTTTTCATTGGAGTGCTTGCCTTCTGATTTGTCTTGAGCTATTGCAATGCCATTTAGATAGGAAGATAAGTTGTGTCAAAAGATGTTCCTCATTTGACATGTCATAGCTAGAAAACCTGTGATGCTGCTTCTTGCCAAAATGGTGACTAAGAAAATTCTGCACTTAGAAAGCAACGATCATATATGTCAATCTAATGCAAGACACAAATTAATTAACCTTGGAAAAATTTATGGCCTCTCTCTATCTACATTTGTTTGTGAAAAGTCTCGGATGAACTTCCCATTTATTTGAATTCGCCAGTTGAAGCTTTATGAATATACTTCATTGTAGTAAGTAGCTGACAAATTTTGGTGCCACGGATGAAGTCAAACTAGATTGTCTCAGATGACTTCTTCTCTTCACTTTGTGTTTCTGTTCAGATGAATTAGCTCTCCATTTTGTCTTTTGAGTTGTCTGTAGCAAGTTAAAGACGAATGTACTTGTGCAGTGAAGTTCACTTTGTTCGAGCGGCTACTTTGTCTATGCAGCTTCATTTGTGCTCACGGTGCCAGTTCCTGATTTGTCTGAGCAGCTTCAACATTTTTTATTCATCTTTTGATCATGGCCAAATTAGAATTTTCACTTCATCTTTCTGTTTGTTCAAATTAGCATGAACTTGATTGTTAAGACGAAGTTCTTTTATGTTATATCCATTTGTTTGAGCCTTTGATCTTTGAGATGAAGTTCCTCCATATAAGCACATTTGTCCGATTAACTAGTCAAATGAAGTGTCTAACTAATGAAGTTTATCTGACAACTTCTTGCTTACTTCATTCTTGATTTGTCTGCCTTCGCTCAAATGAAGTTACTTCTACTTTGTTTATTTCATCTTGCCCACTTATCCTCGGATGAATTCTTTCTTCTAGTATTATTGGTAAGATAAAGTTTCTTCCCTTTAATCATGATGTTTCTTTGTCTTTCTTTTTTCCTCATTTTTTTGAGTGCTTAATGGAATTACTTCTTCTTACTTTATCTCAAACAAACTCTAGCTAATAGACAGTCCACTATTTAAGCTCTCTAATCATTGCTTCATCCTCAACTATTTCTGTCATTGCATTTGTTTGTGAAGTTTTCTCTATGCGTTTAGTAGACAAAGCAAGCTCTCAAGGCTGCACCCCTGCTACAGTGTTACTGCAATACTACTATAGTTACTTGGCAAAAAATTTTTTTTTTATGCATGATTATACAATATGATGGATTATACAAGTTAGAGATGGACAGTACAAGGGAGACTCTGTCTAGAGTTCCATGTGTTACTGCTCTACAATAATGCCCGAAAAGTGGGGTGTTACAGAGTGGTATTAGAGAAAATTGATTACCATACCTAGAATGGAGTAACAACAGTCTGTAAATTGTGATGGTTAAGGTTGGTTAGATCAGAAAATACATGACATGCTTCATATGAATTAACTATATTATAGAAACATGGGGGAACCATTAGTTTAGATAAGGAAATTCTAAACATTAATCTAGTGTGTTGACTTGATCTTATAATTATATATAGTTAAATAATTTTAGAATGGTAAATTGTGTAGTATGGCACTGAGAAAAAGAGTACATAAAGGAAAAACCCCTATGGTGGAAGACGAGCCTCAAAGGTAGCCTACTCATACTTGATTTACAGGCATTATTACCAAAGAGGCTTAGCTGAAAGCCCAAGGGTGGAGAACAGCCTAAATAAGGCAGTGGCTCTAGACCAACACTAAATAACGCAGATAATTAAGTGGTCATTGAGCTAGAAGAAAGGGGGTCGGCTACTGTGGAAGTGGAAGAATATGATGAGTAGTTCAAATCATTGGCCCAATTTATGCCATGGGCATAGATAGATTCTCTATAAACAGCTCGTAAATTCTAAGAAGGACGAAGATTGACAATTCGAAAGGAGGTAGCTCTTTTAATGTTAACCAAATATGAAGATATTTTAGACCGTGCTCATATAGTAGAAAGGGAAGAAGAAGAAGAAGAAGAAGAAAACAAACCAAGAGAAAGGAAGCATGCTAGAGACAGTGATCTGGTATGCAGAAAGAAGTCCCAATCTGAGCAAGAGAGTAGTGCACCTTTTGAGAAGGTTTCCTTCAATTGTAAATAGTTAAGACATTTGATGTTTGAATGCCCAATATTAACATGAAGAATGGGAGGATGACAAACCAGGTCGACTTTGGGATAGATGAGAGTAATAAGTAAATCATCTGAGCAGACATAGGAATCAGGATAGAAGAGCCCACTCATTTATTTCCAGTGTGGTAAACCTGATCACGTGTGACGAGATTGTCCTTCCTTACAAGGTAGGAGTGAGAGTGAAGCGTCTTGAGCACCACCACAGCCTGTACATGGTCGATTTTAAGAGACAGGCAAAGGCTGTTGTAATGCTCTGCTTCTAGAGGCGTTACTCAGGCAGGAACAGGAGGAATCTTGGCCAGAGTTTCCCCTGAACTTATCCTCTTATACTTGTATAACATTCACAAATACTCACATATGCCCAGGATTATAGTCGCACTATAAAAGTAAGTGTTTAGAAATCATCCTCGCATCTAATAACCTAATGACATGCAACTTAAAACACTCATACATTTAAATTTACATGATTTACATCATTAACACAGTAATTAAATCACACTTTATAAACAGTTCAAAATATTTCAAAATGACAAAAGTCTCTAATTATCATGGTTTATCCCTCTCTTGAGTTCCAACCCCTCATTGGGCTCCATTTTTTGGCCTGTCAACTAAAACATAATATAATACAGTGAGTTTAAGTAACTCAGTAAGCAAGCACAAATTAAATCAATAAGTAAAACATAAAATGTATGTAATAAGATGCATCTATTTACAATAGAACTATACTATCATGGATTGAATAGAATTAATAACAAAATTTCTCAATATAGATCAACTACGATGTCCACTATATTTGTTTGTATCTATCTACATTCCAATCTACATCTTTTCTAATGCATTCCTTTCATTTATAGTCATTCACTTTATTTTGTCTACAAACAATCAATACCATATTCGAGAGGCCACAAACCAAACTAAATGCACAATGTCACAATAAAATGGACTCATCTTTCTTATAGCTTTGGTGTATTCTAGTTTTCCTACTACCTTGGCTATGAGAGTTATGAGACTTAAATTATCTCACCCTCACTGTAACTCAGGGGTCATAGGTATCCCATTTACACCTATTAAGTAATTAAAAGAGTCCCATAAATAATAGGTTGATCAGACCTCTTTGCCAAGAAGGTGGTATCCATAACAAAGCCTTAACAAGGTCGGGATCCCAATAACCAAATGCCCATCCTGATAGGTGTCTAAACCCGATTTACTATAATTCATGCCTGAGTAAATATAAAATTCATAATCAGATGATAATGTGTCCATTCCATTAGCAAACCCAATACTATAACTCTTATAATATTTAATGTTTATCATGACATCACATTTATCTAAACATGTCTTCAATTCTCAATTAAGTAACCAAACTCAATTATATACTT
>JAYJMB010005548.1:0-11870 GCA_036873735.1 Pouteria campechiana
GAAATCAATGATAATGGAATATCCTTTGGTATTTTCCGAAGGCGACCAGTCCCGGTCATGACGTTCCGTTCGCGTTTTATTTCTTCCTCATTATTTACTATGCCTGATCTAATTTCTTGAGCGCGTTCTCAGCGACCTTGAACAATGACATATATGAATAGCCTTATATAATGTTTGAGGTGATTGAAAACTTTCTTATGTGGACATGAATAGAGAGATGCTTGAATTTCATAAATTTCATAAATTTCATAAATGTAAATTATATAATGGCTATAAGAAGAAAAAGAATTGGAATGGTGAATTTAGGGAAAAGCATGTTTATACATATTGTAATCTATGTGGAACATTGGTTTGAGCATTGAATACAATTTGGAATGAAAATGGCCTATGGAATTGTTTATATTAGAAAATGATCGGTAAAATGAACTGAATAGGTGATTTTTGATAATTGACCTCAAATGAGGTAGTGAATAGTATGACACAATTCATTTCATGTATGTGATGTGTTGGAAGTGATTATTGGTAGATTTGAAATATTTTATGTAAAATGGGGCTATGGTGATCTTTTTATAAGTGTAAAAGATAATCTAGAAAAAGGGGATCATTATGACTGAATTTTGACTTAGATAATGTACTAATTTGAAAATATGTTCAACATATAAGTTGTATATCATAAAGTTATCTATTCAGTAAAGGAAAAATTACTTGATTCTGATGTCATATGAGGAAGTTATGACTAATACACTGAAGTTATTCCAAATGACTTAAAAATAATGAGATGAATGGAATGGGTCAACTTTATAGAACTTTTTGACATATTTTTGGGTTTATTTGGAAAGAGTTTTTAACATAATAGTTGTATCCCTTAAATTTATCTTTTAAATGCCTCAAAAATTAGGTCATTTGGACATTCTATGTAAGAGTTATTATGCTTAAATTACTAGCTATTTATTAGGATAGCAGGTTAGTGTCACGACATAGGAACTCAATGTTGCGACACCTGTGTCACAACACAGGCTTTCTATGTCATGACATAGGCTAGATGGTTCATCGGAGCATCGAAAAAATGTCATGTTTTAAGCCCAAAATCCATTCCATTTCATTATTCTTCATTCTGTTTCTTCTCCCACGCCCTAAAATCATACCCAAGACCCTGTTTAGCATGATTCCACTATGATTTAGCTAGGGGATTCCTATTTTAAGTGAGAATTCATTATTTCTTGATGAAGATGATCAAATTCAACTATTAGATTTGTGGATTGGGGAAGAAGATGTTGTTTGGTGCAATTCGATAGTGCTACTTCGAACTTTGGGCTTGGAAGTATATTTATGGGAGGATGTCGTGTATGCATTCCATAGTAAGATACTCTTTCCTGTCCGAATTTGGGATTTTTGTAACTAGGGTTTTATATAATTTTCTAAAATGTAAATTTTAGAAGAAAATGATATGAGTAATTCTAGGGAAAATGGGTATTGAGTTAATTGTCATAAATTGGGAGTGAATTGGGTTTGGAAATCATGAATTTTCATTGTTGGGTTTCATATTATTCATGAACATTGATTTTTGTGAGGAATTGGATATGGATTATTGTGTAGACCATGGGAGAAATATGTAATTTATAAGTTATGATGCTTTGGGGATTTATAAAGCATGATTTGAGCTTGTGAAAATGGATATTCAATTATGACCTAGTTTGGGTTAACTAAGGAAATTGTGTATGAACTATGTAAGCCATCAATTAGTTGAAAGAAATACTTAATTGAGTTATTTTAAAGGTGTTTAAGTAATGATCATGTCATATACAAAATGAATATGGTTGTGGCATGTAATTAGACTAAGCACAGTATTTAGGATTTATTCTATATTGATTTGATGTGAATTAGGCAAAGTTGCCTTTGTAAATGAATGACCTATTTGTGTGTATAGGGCAATTGCATATGGTTGGGAAGCTGTGGAGCTTGTGACATTAGGGAGATGATTCATCAGTAAAGTAAGTAGATTGTATTTGTATATTTATTTGATTGAATGGAGATAATCATTATCTCTTAAGTTATATTATGATATGTGAATGTATGAATGGAATGAAGGGATAGTGATTATTCCCTGTTTTGTGTAAGAATTTGTAAGAATGAAGGGGGATGTTTAACATCCCATCAAAATGAAATGTAATGTATGCTTGATTGAAAGGGATAGATTATCCCTTGGCTTATTTGATGCTTCATTATGTTAAGTCTTATGAATATCCTAAATTTAAATATGTGACTTGGGAATTTGAAATTCCAAAATGTATGGTTCGGATGAGATATGTTTATATATTCATTTTGTTATTGATTGGATTTTATACGTGTGGAATGCAAATAGGGATACCTAAGAGATCCCTATTATTGATGTTTTTGTTATTCATTATTATTTGTTATGCAGTTCACTTACTGAGTCTGTTTAGACTCACCCCTGTATGTTTATATTTAAGTTGGCAGGTCAAGCCATGGAAGATTATAATGACAGAAAACATAGAAGAGTAATTTATTTGAGAAGTAAATGTACATTAAGACATAATGTTGTATTATTTCAGTGGGATTGGAATCCCATAATGTTCATGTATAATTGCATTTGATTCAAATATTGTATTTAAAAAGTTTTCATTGATGTATAATATAATGTATTGGCATGTCAAAGTTATTTGGTATTGTATTGAAATTGGATTTGTATACTTTGGTGTGAGTGCCATCATGATCTACTCAGATCTTAGGTTGTGTGATAGTGGGTGTTTGTATTTAGAATCTATATTATTATTTTATTTATGTGATATATAATTGTATAGGTTAGACCTTAAAATTTTAAGTTAGGCTCTGCCAAATTTTGGAACCCCCCATCCTAAAAGTGAGCAAAATTAGGTGAATTTACATGGAAAATGATAGGTCATGTCTCGGAAGGCGGGGCGTGACAACACCAAACGATAATAATCATATTATAGAAAGAATGAACACAAACAAGCATTGAATCAAATATCCAAATAACAAGGGGAGTCATTAAGTGGTGAAACCTGAACCCTAAACCTTTGCCACGTGAGATTTATCCTATATCACTCTATAATTCTAGATTTTTAATTATCTCTTTAGTTTATTATTCTTATTAGTTCAAACCAACAATCCATCTTTTTAAAGTTAGTTTTAGTTGGTAACTTAATTTAATTAAATTAGTTTGTCATTCTCTGTGGGATCAACCCTTGCTCACACACACTGTACTGCTATACTCGTGCACTTGCGTGGTATTATAATTTGAACCATCAAGTTTTTGGCACCGTTGCCAAGGAATGGTTCCAAATTGATTTAATTAGGTTTAGTTACAATTTTTCTTTTTATTTTTATATATAATTAATTGTATATAAAGTTTTTGACTTCTTCTTTCTTTGATTTTTGTTGAGCTATTAATTCAAGAAAGAAGAATTGGAGGGAGAACGCTTTGAACAACTTAAGTCAAAGCTTGCCAAGCAGATGGAGAGGAGGTGGCCCTTGAGTTTTGCAGAATTCTCAGGACAAGCCAATGCAAATAATTTCTACAACTAACCACTCCATGATTATCCATTTCATGGTTGGAGTAGTCATTGCAATTTTACATAGAACATTGATTATAATCAGATTCAAGCTGGGACTTATTTTCAACCAAAGAAGCCTACTCTAGAAGAGACATTGCAAAATTTGATCCAAGCAACCCAAACTTGGTCCCATAATGCTGAAATAGGGTTCCAAATATTGAATCAAGTTTTGATAACATAGAGACAACCATGAAAAATATGGAGATTCGGTTAGAGCAAATTGTAGAGGCTGTGCAGAATGACACATATAGAAAGCTCTCAAGTCAGCCGAGCAAGTGAAAGCAATCACAATAATTCGAGGTGGTAAGGTAATAGATGATAAAGTTAGTGATGTGATTAATGATTTTGATATTTTTACAGAAGATGAGGAGGAGGTGATTGCTATAAGAGTTGTGTTCCCAATTCTTAATCCTTCACTCAACTATAAGCCACCACTACCTTATAATCCACTTATCACTTTTCTTAGGCATTTGATTCAGAACAAAGTTATTGAAAAACCTTGCAATGGCAATGAGCAAATTCTGGTTTTAGATATTTTCCTATAAGACAAATCATGTGAGATGATTGAAATTTTTAATGAAGGCTAAGAAAAGGAGGAGATTAAAGAAAAATCTGAACTGGAGCAATTGCCTCATTCTTTAAGGTATGCAACCATAGGTAATGATTTATGCTTTTTATTAATTATTTCTTCTTATTTTACAAGTGTGGAGGAGGACAAGCTCATGCATTTCCAAGATCATATTACGAAGCTCAATTTTTTCAAGGAGATGGAGCTGTCCAATGAGAATAAGAATGACTTCAAGAAGAATGAAGTGGACAGAATTATGGAGGAGTTTTCAGGAGAATCTATAAATACAGTTAAAGCAATACTAGTTGATGGATATGAATTATAAGATGATGAATTAGTCAACTATGTTTATCAACTAGGAGCACCAAAATTCTACACTCTGCTACCAAGTTTCAAGGAACGGATCACAAAAAGGCTAAATTTCAATTCAAAGATGGAATGTCATAGTCAGGCTAAGATTTTAAATCAAGCACTGCTTAGGAGGCAACCCAAGCTTTTTCTGAATTTTCTTTCTTTTTGTATCATTTAGCTTAGTGGTTTGCTTATTTTATTTATTGTTAGGATAGATTGTTTTTAATTTCTGGTTATTGTATGTTGTAGAAGGAGAAATTCTGATTTTCGAGGATTGCAGATGCTCTTCCTAGTGTTAAAATGATGCCAAGCTAGCTCCAGAAGAAGAGGATGTGAATGCACTTTATTCAGGGAGACCCTTGATTTTTAAACTTCTTTCATTATTTCATTTTGAGGACAATGTAAAGTTTAAGTTGGGGAGTGTTTTACATTGCATTCAAGTGCATTTAGTTTTGAACAAGCATTCAAGTGCATTCAGTTGTGGGTAAATTTTTTAAAATTTAGGTATAATTTTGATGAGTTGCACTTTTGAAAGCTTAACTGAGAAAATCCAAGCGCAATTGTGCTAAAATGTTGAAACTAAATTGGTTAGAGTGATGATTTTCTCTTAATAATCATTAACATATGCTAAGCTTTTGATTACCATTAAAAATGATTTAGAAGGAAGGATAGGTACCACCTTGTGATTAAATAATTCTTGTGTTAAGTCTTTCTTTTTCATGATTGATGAAATTGTTTTGAGCACATTATGTCATGATCATGTGAAGTGTATGTTGATCAGTTGATGATTTTGTAAATTCAGTGATATATTTTGATTGACACAAGCATGTCAGAACTTGTTTGAGTATCCCTTAATGCAAAATCCTAGATAACATGTTTATTTGGAAGTGATTTACGCATTATTTGATTAGTTTGAGCCTTTCAAGCTAACCTAGTACATTCATATCAATAGTGTCTCCATTGCGCCTTAATGAAAGAATGGCATGTGCAAAGCATATAAAAGACCACCATTCAAATTTTCTTTCTTTAGCCTCATTATCCAGACCTATTTATCCTGAAAAATCATGTTTTACCTAATAAGAGACATATGTTATGCTTATGGTTGTTTAATAGGTATGAATGAAGCAAAAGAAGATAAGTTTGGGGGTGTTAAAAAGAAATATGCCATGTTAAAGAAGAAGAAAATGGACAAAAGAAAAAAAAATAAGGAAAGAGGTTTTTAATTGGGGGGATCACATTCCATAAACTCAAAAGAAAATACGTTTGGGGGTGTGGTAGTAATACAACCCAAAATTAAGGAAAACCAGAGAAAACCCTAGCAAAAGTTAAGAGAGTGAACAATCTTATGCAAGTCTGTTATGTCTCTTACTTTGTTAATCCTTACTTTCTTTCTTTGTTAGCCAAATCAAAGGCCCTATTATAAGCTTAATGAAGACCTATTAATACAAGTAAATAAAGTTATCTACATTAGTGGAGAGGGATTATGAAAAGCAAGCATATGATGTGTTTTATGAAAATCATGAGAATCATTAGAACACACATTATTAACTAACAAGTATGCATGGAGTATGAGATTGACATAATAGCACACACACACTTTTTCACTTTATGAAAGGATTGATGAACCATGAGTTTCATGAGATTACTTGGTAAGTGTCTTGAATGATTTTTGAATTATGTGTCCATGGGTAATTTGTCTAGCATATTACTAATTGTTTGAGAGAGATTGTCCTACTTGATTCATTAGTTTTAGTTGCTATTTTGCTTGAGGATGATCAAAAGTTAAGTTTGGGGGTATTTGATAAGGAAATATGTATGACATTTGTTAGATTATTTGAGAGAGATTTTCCTAATCAATTCATGAGTTAAGATTGCTAATTTTGCTTAAGAACAAGTAAGGATGTTTGGGGGTATTTGATGAGTGAATTTCAGTTACTTATATTTTGTATTTTCAGGCTTAATTCCATGTAATCTTTAAATAGTTTGGTGCCAATTTCACATATTTTTATTGTGTGTTTAGGTTATTGGAAGAGTGGAGAAAAGGAGAGAAAGCAAGCAAATATGGTGCAACAAAGCAGCGATGGAAGGCAAATGAAGCAGCAAAGGAAAGGAGATGAAGTGGCAAGGAGGCAGGATGATCAGTGTGTTAGCACCAAAAACTTGATGGTTCAAATTATATTACCTCGCAAGTGTATGAGTGTATACCAGTACAGTGTGCGTGAGCAAGGGTCAATCCCGCAGAGAACGAAAAACTGATTTAATTAAATTAGGTTACTAATTTAATTAAATTTGGTTACTAACTAAAAGTAACTTTAAAAAGATGGATTGTTAGTTTGAACTAATAAGAATAATAAACTAAAGAGACAATAAAAAATCTAGAACTATAGAATGATATAAGATAAATCTCAAGTGGCAAAGGCCTAGGGTTCAGTTTTCCTCACTTAATGACTCCTCTTGCTATTTGGATATTGGATTTAATGCTTGCTTGGGTTCATTCTTTATATGATATGGGTATTATTGTTTGGTGTGCGGGTTTAAATCAAGTGCTTTCACTCGTTCCAATTACCTATGGTGTGTATCATAATTGAGGTGAAAACCCATAATATCTATAAATATGAACCAAGTAGAATGGTTGTGCTTTAGGTGTGTGCCTTAACCTTCTACTTTTCTCATTCAAGGAAGCTCATGGTTGTGCATTAGGTGTGCACCTTAACCATGCATAGACAATCAATAAGATTTATGAAACTGGTGATCAAGCAATCACATAAATCAAAAGATCAAAATAAAACCCATGAAAAAAAACATAGAATTGCATTAAATAATCAATAATCTAAATAATAAGGTTCATCAAAAAGGGCTACATCTTCACCCTTAAAAGATAGAATTAGTTCATAAAGAAAATAAATGATACTCCCTTCATGAAGAACATCATATTGCAATTAGCCTTCTAGAATCCCTTTTGCTCTTCTCGATTCTTCTTCTTTGCTCCTCCAAAAATCCTCTGAGTAGCCTCCAAGAAAAACCCTAAACTTCCCTCTCTAGGAATCCCACAAACTACTAAAAATAGGCTTAAAAACATAACTTTTCTGCACAATAAAGTAATATTAAAAAAATAATTAATCTGCGGTTTGATCAGCCGCTGGCGCTGGCAGCGCCAACACGTTCATCATCCCGCCTCCTTGCTGCTTCAGCTCCTTTCCTTTGCTGCTTTATTTGCCTTCCGTCACTAATTTATTGCTCTATATTTGCTTGCTTTCTCTCCTTTTCTCCACTCTTCCAATAACCTAAACATACAATAAAAATATGTGAAATTGGCATCAAACTACTTAAAGATTGCCTAGAATTAAGCCTGAAAATACAAAATATAAATAACTGAAATTCACTCATCAAAGCCTTTCTTAGGTTTTTATATTAGGGGTAAAGTAGAAGTTCATTGGAGGTCTTCTCCTCTGGAATAAGGACCAAGTGCAGGAATCAAGAGAGTAGTCAAGATAGAAAGGGAAGGATTTGTAGATTTGTTTATTTTCTTTCTTTCCTTCTAAATGACATAAATGCTACATTTGAGGATGTTTGAGCATGTAATATCTTTGAACATGTGTGGCTAAACCTTTCACACTGGAGGGGAAATGAATCTTACAATGATATTATGGTTGTAGTACTTTATGTTATTTATTGATACCAACTTGTGTTAATTTTATGTGTTTTGCATTTAATGCTTTCATTAGACTAGCATCCATTGAATAAGCATGCACTTGTAGTGTTAGACTCAAAGAGGTGATTTCAAGAGGGATCTAGGCACAAGGACATGGATTTATGGATAACTTGGGAAATCATTCGTAATCTATGAGATTGTAATGTATGGATTCAAAGTTTAATGCATCTAGGTTTGATAAATCTGAAATAGGGATAGTAGGATTGTCATTCTCAGATAGAAGTTAATCTTTCACTTGGGAGAGGGGATTGAAAACCTTTTATCCATGATCTATAAACTAAGTGGGTGTTCAATAATTATAGTAAGTAAGGACAACCATAAATGTCTAGTAAGTGAAGTCAACCCTCCAGTGGTTGTTCGCATTAAAACATCTTCCTGCATTTATCACATAAAGATAGGAAAGACCTCCTTTGAATTCAATAGTGATTAATGCCATACCTTTTAATTTTTAAGCACCAAATAAAGTTGGGATTGTTTATTGCAATAGCTAATAGTTAATCAGGATTCCTTAATCCTTAAGGACTCAACACTCACTTGCTGTAATACTACAAAACTTGACATCATGCACTTGCGATATTATTTCCTTAGAGAACACTATTCCAACCTTGATAAATGATTTGCACTACATTTTCACTCCCTTTCTTGTCCCGAATCTCGAGATCAAACTCTTACAATATGATTATCCATTGGATCCGCTAGGTTTAGCATCTTTATTTACAAAGAGATACCAGATTGCAGAGTGGTTAGTATACAATACCACTTTCAATCCTGTGATGTAGGATCTAAATTTCTCCAAACCAAACACTAGAACAGCATCTCTTTTTCTATTGTAGTGTAATTCTTTTGTGCCTCATTTGAAGTCCAGCTTGCATGGTAGATTTCCCTAAAGAGTGTTTCATGCTTTTGACCTAGAACTGCACCCAACGCCATATCACTAGCATCGCACATCACCTCAAATGACTCATTCCAGTTAGGCATTATCAGAATTGGTGTAGAAATTAATTTCTCTTTCAACTTGTTAAATGCCCACAAACAATCATTGTCAAAGTCAAATAAAACATCTTTTCAAGGAGATTACATAATTGGTGTGCTATCATAGGTAATCAAATTTAGAACTTTACTCTAATTAAATTACTTGTAGTAGTGTGAACAAGGGTCGATCCCACGAGGAGTATCTAGCTTAGTTTTATGCAATGTGAACAAGAAGGGGGCTTTTAATGTAATGAAGAAAACCTTGGTTTAAGTCAACATCCACCGTCAGAAGCTCATAACTGATCATTAATATAATTATAAATCAATTCATACTTTGAATATTCACCATTGCAATAATTTTTTCTATCTCTCCTTCAACATAATTAATTAGAAACACATGATCCAATTAACCCTAACTACTAAATAACCTCAGACATGCGCTAGAGATTTCATTTAATAGCAGCCTTAAGATCTGCAGAGATTGATGAAGCCAAATAACACAAGCACACGCGGTTGCATTTAATTTAGTCAAATATTCTACTTAAGATTTAATAATCTTGATGCTGTAAATTATTAAACCAAAGTTGCTTCACAGATTAGAGGGATCAAATAATTATGGATTTAATATCAAATCTAGTAATAGATTGCAATAAATAATAAACTAGTAGGCCATCTAGCAATTAAACATGATAATCATAATCATGAATCAAAGAAGAACATTCAATACTCAAAGTATAAATTAAACAATTAAATTAGATTAGATCTCATAATATATTGATTCTGAGGCTTCTGTCTCCTTAAACCAAGAATAAAAGTTTAGCCATGTAGGGCCATGAAATCCCAAATAAAATAAAAGAGAAAAGAGAAAAAGATTATTCTCTGTAAAAAGCTGCCAAAAAGTCCTCAAAACCCTAGCAAAAGAACTCTCAAAAACCCTAGGAAACTACTATTTATAGATAGTCAAAAATACGCAAAATATGCAAAATCTGCAAGTTTCAAAAAATATTAGCCGGATTGGTGCCACTTGCGCCACCTTGCTACCTTTGTTCAAGTGGTGGTGTGAAGTGGGTTAGCGTCGGTGATGCCAGATGGGCACTGGAGGTGCTGGTCTACTGCCTCCAGTGCTTTGTTCCTTGTTGCTTCTCCCCTGCATATCATCTTGACTTTGGCATTCTTCCTGTATTTTCCCTTGATGTAGTCCTTATCACTCAAAGCTCTCAACATAAAAGTTGTAAATCTTTTTTGTGTGTTTCCAGAAAATATTTAATCATCTTAATTAGAGGTCCGATGAGAGAGTTATGCCCAAAATACAAAGTGATGCTGAAATTGTCCAAAATCCTTTAATTGACTTCTTTTTGCACTTAACCACTCCAATTGTCTCCTAAATCAAAATATAATAATAATGAGTATATTTAAGAATCAAATAGATGTAAAATATTAAGTCTCAAGGGAATAAAATATGATATTTTGCATTCTCATCAAATTTCCCCACACTTAACTCTTGCTCGACCTCGAGCAAAACTCAAATTTGCTCTCATCCAAAAGATTATCAAGGTTGCAATTATCATAAATAAAGAATAAACAAACTCTTCAAAACTCATAATATATCATGATTAAATCATTCTTACACAACCTATAATCATTTAGTAAGCATTCTCTCTTGAAGGTGTATTAAACTAAATAAGTAGAACCCTCATAAAAATAAACACTCTACTCTCATGTAATTGAAGGGTATATGTTCCACGCAAATTTGTTCCAATGGAAGTGGTCTATCATAAGCTTCCATATTTTCTCATTATCTATCACTAGGATTACATGCATATCATAAATCATAAGGACTTTTCATGGGTTGTAATGGGGTTTAGGGTAAAGGTGAGAAATATTTGGAGATGTAGCTCAAAAGCTATTGAAACTAGTGAAGCAAATATAAATCAACTCAAGCTCAAACATATAAGACATGTATAATCACTTGTTTTTTTTAGCATGTTTCACCTTTGAATAGATGTGTATAAACATACCCCTTCCCTTGAAATTTTGATTTTTTCTTTTTTTTCTTTTCTCTTTTTCTTTCACTTTGACATTTTCTCTCTTTTTTTTTATGTTAAGAACAACAACATGTTCTATTTTACCAATCATAGCCATTCCACAAATTTTGACACCCCCACACTTTATTTCTTGCACACTCATACATAGCACAATAATGACCCATGCTCCATTAGCTCTATGGCTTGGGTAAAGACATTACTTTTTTGGGTTTTAAAATTGTAACATAGGTTCACAATAAAAGTCTGTAAAACTCAAAGGGGCTTAACAAGAGGCAAAATTAATCACAAGGTAGGCTATTTGGCTCATTTAGTTCATAACAAATAAGGCTTTAATCATGTTCATGCATGCATGTATCAATGTGATCTCAAAGAGAATCAAGACAAGTTATAGAGAAACAAAGCCATGGAAGAATATCTCTCATAAAGAAAAAGAATGAGACTAATATGAATATGTCAGTCTAAAGGCTCAAAATCTCACTAGCTTTTGTCTACAAAAGTTAGTCATCACCATTCTCAAAGAAAATAGCTAACCTGAGCAATTGCAAATCGGAAGATTACTTAATCAATCATGTTATGAATTTATTCAAGCTCAGTTGAATCTTGCTCATGACATACTCAACCTCAAA
>JAYJMB010005549.1:0-11868 GCA_036873735.1 Pouteria campechiana
GTTATGGCAACCATCAAGTTTTTGGCGCCGCTGCCGGGGACTGATTGCGAACCATCTATATTTCTTGGCTCATCAAACCTCCAATAGAAAAAGACTCATGAGGTGAGAGGGAGCAACCCAAAGAAGAGGAAGAAGAAAAGAAGATTGATCAAGTTCCACCAAAGGGAAAATGGTTTCTTGATACTGCATGAAGAAGATGTTTAAAGAAGCCAAAGACAAGGGAAAGGTAAGTGTAGGTATGGCAACTCGAAACCAAATTTCTCTATATTCTTTTAATGTCCATACTTAATCATTTACTCATTTATTTCTGATATGATTTCATTTATATAGAATGTTAAAGTTTAGTTTAGAACAATCTAAATCAAATAAATTCATGATACAAAACTGAAACACAAACAGAATGTTAAAGACATCTAAGAAAAAGGGAACATTCATATAAGAAGCAAACAATCTAAGTAATGAACAACTTTTTCAAAATGATGAAGTACATATCACCTTGTTGTGTAGTCTAAATTCTCAAATACATACTATTCTGTATTAAAAGAAATTACACTGATTAAATTGTTACATAAAGCTCACGTTTGATTGATTTTGCTAATGAAAGAAAAAGTGCAAGAATCTTTCAAGTCTATGTAGGAAAAGCTTGAAATGTGTACTTAAAAGAAGAAGAATGATGAAAAATCAATGTCATCTTCTCACTCCACACTTTCAAGTTGAGGAAAGAAAAAGGAAGCAACCGAGTCAATGATTGCCCATCAAACTGAAGTTCATATTAGATAAATGTAGAGCAATATGCATATAATAGACTTCGTCTGTCATAAATGAATTAAAAGTCAAAATGCCTGGAGAGATAAATGGATAACTGGACAGATATTCTGTGTGAAAAATGAATCCAAACAGCAAGTGTTAAAATGAAGAATCAGGCTTGACACTTCAGTTATGAGCTCAACTACAAAATCTACAAGGAAGTAATAAAGAAATAAGTTTTCCAACTTGATACATTTATTTAATGAATGGAATCTATGCTTTACTAGTTTATACATTTTACATGTCTCTGAAAATGACTGCCTTAAATTTGAATGGATATGAATTCATTATTTCTAAACTAAATCATTCTAAAAATTTAAATTGATATGTAAAATAACTAATCCTTAATATAATTACAGTCCCAAGGCATAGTCAAGCCTGTTTGTGAAACCTCATGGTTAAAGGTCTTGAATAGGCATTCCATGCCTAGCCATTCCTTTTGTAATCATCATTAAGGCTTGAATCTCCTAGATTGAAACAACTAACAAAATAACTTAAATCTTTATGAATGCTTAAATGTTATGCTTATATCATGAATTACTACATCTTATTTATTATTCCTACCATTCATGACCATAATTTTTGCAATAATGTTTGAGCATACACATTTTAAAATTGTATAATGAGGAAATTTAAATAATATGTGATAGTCTATTTCATCCCAAACTGTTTACTGCAATTTTCATATCATCTGGAGAAGTCTTTAGACTTTTATCATAAATTTCTCATACAAACTTAGAATTAAGTAATTCTTGATTCAATGGATAGATAATTTTAAAGGATACATCTTTCATGTTGATCATTTTTCTTGAATAAGCCTCTATATTGAGTCCTGAGCCCTCAAAGTCATGTCTTTCTACAGATGAATTAGCAGACAAAGTGTAGCTCTAGAGATAGTTGCACTATTTTAACCATAACTTTCTTTTACAAATTCAAAATTAAGTGATTTTTAAAAAATTAAAAAGATAATAATAAAGGCTACAACTTTGATGTTGAACACATTTTCCAAATATGACTTCATCAGTACTAGAACTTTCCTACAAGTAACACCTTATATTGTAATCTTCAGTTTCTCTTTTTACAGCCTTTAATATCTGAAACAGAAATAATACTCTCCTAAATGCTTATTACATATGAAATGATGTGTTTGTGATACTTAAAATAAATTTTTTTATCATCATGATTAAATAAAAATCATTAAACATTTATAAAGGGTAGAATAAGTTAGAAACTGAAAATCAAAAAACTCTAGGAATAACTATTTCTTAGTGAGCTTCTTGAAAAATTATAGAATGAGAAATCATAAAAATTAGGTGATGCATCTCAAGAATCAAGATGAAGAAAGTAAAAAATCTTCAATTCCAAAGTAAGTGATCAGACTAGAGAAATTTATAATATATATTTTAGTGATTAGACCTTAGAAAGGCATGCAGTTAAATATCAAAGGCTAGGAATCAATGCAATACATATATGATGAGTCTATATTGTGCTCGATTGCAAAAATTCGTTAATGAGCAAATATTATGTTGAAAACTGAGATATAATTCATTAGAATATTTGTTTAATTGATGAGGTGCAAATATTATGATATAAATTAGAGGAGTATTTTCATAAAGCATCCTTGGATAAAGCATTAAAATTTAATTACTTTTAATGATCCAAAGTTTATGTTAGAAGAGATCAGAATTCCTGAATATATATTTGAAAAGTTGTTGATTTCTAAGCATGTAAATTCAAGGAACTTGAGAAAGCCTGAGAAATATTCAATTCACATGTATTTCATATTAAGATGTGCTATATAAAGAGCTGAGTAATGTTGAGCACCTTCTTTGGAGATTTGGAGTGCTTTCACTTCATCTTCTAATTTGTCTATGATAAGTAAAAGATGAAGTTCTTTTCTCACTATTCACCAGAAAAAGTAGTATTCTTTGTTGGTTTGTTCATTGTAAGTTACAAACAAGTCTTGATAGCGCAAACAAGGTTTCTTAACTATAGACAAATTGGCTTTGTCTATTGATTTGTCTGTAGAGAGCTATAAACAAGTCTGGAAAGTGTAGACAAATATTAGCTTCATATTCATATTTCTCAATTTACCATCTTAACAAAGGATCATAAGAAACTTAGATTATACAAAGCATCACCTAATGATCAAAATGATAAAGATCCCAATCCAAATTAAGAAAAATTTAATGTTGCTATCATTGAATAATATCAAGAAACTAATAACTAATGAGAAAAATAAACACAACAACTAGGATCATGCATGACTAAAATGAAGTGTGTTTGTCACCTTAAATGATTAAAACTATTATTTTCATTCTTGAAAAAATGTGGTAAAGTTTCTTATGTAATCTCTTTGTGAAATATGACTGTCAATTCAATGTCCTTTATGTTTAAATGAGAATTATGATTTTGAAGCCTCCTTGAAATAATATATGAATTGATGCATGCTTGAAAACTATTTACATATCTTCAAAACTTCAATTACAATTTGGATGTTGCTCATGACAAGAATCTAGTCTTATATTGCTAAAAACTAATTGTATCTCATGCTCATAGTTATGGTTTGTATAAGACCAAGATCCATATGTGATTATGAACTATTTAGGAACCCAACAAGACAGAGGGAGAAATATGAAGATTTTTAAGTCATAATATTAATACAAAAAGGGGGAGAGTTTGGAACAAAAGAAAAATTAGGAAAGAATGGATTGTGCTTCTGCTCTATGTGATTTGATACAACAAAGGATAAGAGAATATTTCGAATGAAAGTATTGATCACATACCATGCTTCTAATTGTATTTACCTATCCTATCTTCTAGTTATTAAGGGGAAGACATATCCCATTGATTTCATACACAATTTTTATGCTAACAAAAAGGAGGAGAAAAATGTAGAAAGAATTATTTAAGAAATTGGGATGATAGATGGTATTAAGAAGGATGCTTGTCATGACTTGCATCTAAGAGAAGAATAGAATCATATGTCATGACTTGTCTTTATCAAATTCCATAAGATTACATATTCTGATTAGATAGGGGGGGTTTGCTATTGGCTATTAGCCTAGCCTTTAAATGTCACAAGTCTTCAAGTTTTGTCATTATCAAAAAGGGGGAAAATGGTGGAATTATTATATGATTTTGATGACAACAAAACTTGTCTTAAGACTTGATCTATGCTAATGATGATTTTAGTATAGAAAGCTGGAAATGAAGACAAATATGCTTGGCATGAATAATCATTATTGCAATATTTTGAATGCAAGCATATTATATAAATTATTTTAGAGAATGAAAATTTTTTTATGATCCATTATGCATTAACCTTGTTTATCATATGTTGGATCATAGATATATCATGTGCTTTATGAAGTTCTCACTTTAAGCTTTTATTGAAAAATACAATATGTGATTTATCCATGGCTACAACCTATGAAAATCATGTTGGGATATACATATTTTGATAATGTGTCTCATAGAAGATATTCTTTTCTTTACATAAAAATGAAATTATGCTTAAATGAGCATATAGATACAAAATCATGATTATATATCCATACTTTACAACTTATGTAAATTACAATATGGATAATTATATTATGATTTATAATGAAAAATATGATGAAAAACATCAAGCTAACAATGTGGCAAAAGCATAAAAATTTCCAAGTTCAGGTTCACTTTAATGGTACTTTTGCTATAGTAAAATGTTGCAGTTCTGCTATAGTGATAGACAAAGCGCAAAGCTACAGACGAAGTGTCTACAAATGAACCTAGAGATGAAGTTTGGTACTGTAGAAGCATCAAATGAAGCAATAGGTGAATTGCTAAAGTAATTTGCTATAATAATTTGCTATAGTAACCTATTACAGTAAATAATAGACGAAGTAGTAGATAATCAACAGACAAAGTGTTATAGTAATTTACTACTATAATGATACCATATTAACTTTGCTATAATGTAATAGACAAAGCTTCATTAGTAAACGAAGTAACAGACAAAGTAGTGCAGTGCTACAGTGATATGCTATAGTAACTCTACTACAATAACTCTGCTATAGTAACTCTGCTACAGTAACCAATAGACAAATATTCATCTACTACTTACTTCAGATGAAGCGGAGCTACAATGATGGTACTACGGTAAAAAGTCGTTGTTTTCAAATGTGTCAGAGATTTAATGCTCTGCAAAAATCTTCTACTTTGGTGAAATCGTCATCTTTTCTGTTAAGAACAAGGTTATAGACTTTCCAACAGATTAAGAGCCAATCAAAAGACAATTCAATCCAATGGGAGAAAACCTCAACATTCTTCTACATTAATGCTACTCATCTATCTCTGTTCTCCTCATTTAATGAAACCTATCTTCTCCAATGGTCATATTTTTCGAAGAGCTATTTAAAGAGATATGTTGGGACATTTCAAGGAGGAAGGAGTTGAAGAAAGAAAGGGATTGAGCCTAACACCTTCCACAAATATTTGCATCCCTAAGCCAAGAGCTTTAACCTTCAAATATCATTCAATAGCTTTATTTTGTTTATCCATTCAAGGCCTACTTCTTCCATATATCCAAGGAAGATCTTGTGTACTATAAAGAGTTACTCAAAGATCAAGTCCTCCCAAAGATCATTAAGGAGCTTGAGGGTTCTAAGTGACATAGGCAAATCTATCAATAAGAAACCCATTCAAGTCCTCCAAGTGTTTTCACTCCAAGAGCTGCTAAGATCAAAGAGCTTTAATGCCACATCAACACTACATCAAGGGAGTTCAAAATCACTGAAATGTACTTAATGTGTTATTATTTTATTTATGCTTTAACAATGTACACTCATCAACCTAGATAGAGGCATGTTCATGTACACAAAATACCTGCAAAGGTAGGGTTTCTAGTTAGCTCATGAAACTAGAGTTATGCCCCTTAGAGCTGAAATCTAGAAGAGTGTCGGGGACACTAGTTTATGCCCCATTGAGCTGGAATCCAAAAGAGTGTCGGGGACAATATTTTACACCCCCTGGAGTAGGAATCCAGAAGAGTGTCGAGAATACTTGTTTACACTCCCTAGAGTTGGAATCTAGAAGAGTATCGGAGACATTATTGTATTTTCATTATACAAGTATAGTAGAACCCAAGGCACAATGAGTATGTGCTCTTGGAAGAGTGGATGTAGGGATAGGGTTCCCAAACTACTATAAAAATCTTGTTGTTTGTATGTGATTATTTATTTGTTTACTTGCTTTATCCTTCATGTACTTTACAGTTTTATCATTTACTTTAAATCACATCACACGCAAGCATGAAAAGAGGAAAATTGTCTAAAAGGGGTTAAGCAATAAATTTTTACATACCCAATTCACCCCTCTCCAATGTGATCATGGCCTAGCCCCATCATGAGACCCAATACCTTGTTGGGCTCCGTCCTCTGTCCTGTCAGCTAAAAATTTTAAATAAAAAGGGTGAATCTAGGTAAAACTTAGTAAGTAGGTAAGTAAAATAAAAAATACTAAATAATATGATGAATAGCGATGAATAAAGCAATAAACAATGATGCAATTGAGCAAAACATGACGTGCCATATGCATGAGTCATAGCAAGTCAAATTGCCAGGTTCATTAGGGTTCGTTGTTAATACTTTATTAATCATATCATATATATAATCATAGTGGTATCTTAGACATAATTAGCCAGTCACTACCAACACATATACCTATACTTGAGCATCACCGAGCACTGCCCTATACATCAGCCAATTTATATCACACTGCCACTGCCTACACCATCACACTGCTCTCCATCATCCACATTTTCCACCCTAAGAGGCAACAAATCAAGACACTACCCTTTCACGCGTCAGCACATCGGGTCCATCCCGGCAATCCTAGTTAAAAGCTTACTAGGCCCACATAGCCACATTGTTGTATATAGTGGCATCCCTTCCTTGTCGCCTCACAAAAGTACCAGTTCACTTTAAATGAGCCTATACAAGCCACTTAGGTTCAATCAAAGTACACAAGCCATCCAGGCTGATAGAAATGCCTGGCTGTGTCGACTACCCACACAACTGCCCACTGGCCAACCAGGCCACTCCTCGCCATATGTCGACCCTGTGGCCATCATAAAATTAATATATGAGCCACACAGTGCTCCATGCCAACCAAGCACCAAAATTGACAATGCCAGCACTCCTAGGTGTAAAACACATTATAAAAATCCTAAAATAAAGTTCTTTTTTTTTAAATTTATCTATCTTTATTTGATCTAAAATTTTTTTTGTAGGTTCCGCATAGCATCAAAATTGTATGAACAAAATTTTCGTTAATAATAATTTAAATTGAGCAAAGTAAAAATAAAATATGAAAATCAAAATAAAAATTATATACACAATTTTCCAACTCTGTTTCGTCTGAAAAATTTTATTAGATGAAAATTAACATTTAAAGTTTTGAAAAAATTTCAGGTCAAAATAACCTAAATATGTGAAATCAAAAATTAAATAAGAAAATCAACAAAAATGGCAATATTGGCCACGGGAGAATTTTTGGGTTATTTCTTTCCCAGTATTTTTTGGACCATCAAACAATCGAATTATTTTATAAAAATTTTTATATTTTTATTTAAATATATGGAAATTAATCATGTATCTTTATATTTACAAACTCACATCATTTTATAAGGTTTTAATTAAGCTCAAGAGGGGTACTTGATAAAGCACTTTTTCAATGTTCTGTTCACATTTTTCATGAAATGTTTCAACTATTTTCACTAATTTTTTAATGAAAAACACACATGAAAATTAATGGCATTAATTATGATCAAATAATTCATATAAAATATAATTAAATTAGTATAAGTATATTCAAAATTTAATAAAAATTTATGCCCAAAAATACAATAGCTAGCTGTCTAATTTTCAACACTTCGTAAACACCTACTTGCTTTATGATATTAACTGATTGATACTGCCCTTAAGCTCCAATTTAGACCCTCTAATGAAGCCTTAATTCTCTCCCAAATAACAACCTTAATCATGGGTAAAAATTGTATTAATTTCCATTAAAAAACAACATTAATGTAGAAACTAGTTATCCACCTAATTTACATTGATTGTATTAATTGTTTGAGCATATTAAGGGCTGTATTATAATGACATTAGGCTCTGATTTTCCCTTGCTAACCTAGCCTAATTATTTATTGAAAAAAATCAAGTTCACAGCCCATTTCAACATGAACAACTTGTGTATTCCATCTATTTTATTTTTTTTCCAGCAACATAATCTAATGACTATTAATTGCAGGTGATTAACTAAATGTAATCACTCATTAATTATACAAAAAACACACTAAATACTACTCCTTAATCCCATTCAAAATTTTCAACAGCCTTATTGCATTAGGGTTTGATTTTTTTTCTTTTATCTAATTCCAACATGATTTTTGCATGAATTTCTTCCATAAACATCATCACTATGTAAATTAGATTAAGAACTTACCCTAATCTTCCAAGTTCCCTTAGTGGGTCCCATTGATCAACAATAATCCTTGAATTTGAGAGGCTACCACTCCTTGATCTTAAGAAAATTGAGGTACCACGGGCTGGAGATCACCCTTTGATCAATTTCTAAGTGTTTTCTCTAAGAAAAAATGAATATTGAGGGATTGGGGAAGATGGGTGGGCTGTTCACATGGAGAAGGAGAGAGTAGGCATAGAATGGGATGGATGATTGGTATGTAATGCTTTTATTTACTTAAACGTTATGGTAGCCTACTGCCCATTTGCATTCCATGCATGTGCACTCACTTGAATTTTTCAAAATCATATTCAACCATTGTTTTTAACACATGTGGTTTACCCATTTGATAAATCATGTACCTAAATTATTTTTTCTTCCATTTAATGTATCATTTCCATAATTTTATTTATTTATCTCAATTAAATTTGATTTAACCAAAATTTTTTAGAATTTATCGGTAACTTGATATTCTAGCTTCCCACATGTAGTTTACGATTTTTCTTCACTTGTTAATCATTAATTAACATTTTTCCTCATCATCCTCACATTAATATGGATATTGTACCCATTTTTAAAATTTTTCCATAATAAAATTCAATATATTTTTTATTTACTCCTTTAACATTCCATTGATTTAATTTCTTTTTCTTTTTCACTTAAATCATTTATTTAGTACACTTCGATGTATTTTCAAACTTATTCTCATGTTTATATTGATTATCCACTAATTTCATAAATTTTCTACAATAATTTTCTGAAAATTTTATTTATATAGCATGCCGAACCAGCAAAGATTGCTGAAAATTTACAATAGTGAAATTTACATTTTTGAAATTTCTAGGGCCTTACATTCCACCCTCCTTGTAAAAAGTTTCATCCTCGAAACTTTGACAAATGAATGAGGACACTTGGATGGCATCTTATTCTCAAGCTCTCAGGTAACCTCATCCTCAAGTGACAACTCCATTGCACTTTAACCAGGGGAAGGTTTTTGCTTCTCAACTGTTTCTCTCTTTTATCTATGATTTGGATTGGCTGCTCAGTGTACTATAGATTCCCAGTTAGTGTATATCTTCTAGTGCCAAAACATGATAAGGATCCAGCTCATGTCTTTATAGTGATGATACATAGGATACATTGTGGATCCCGCTCAGTGAAGGTAGTAATGTAATATGATATGCCACCTTGCTAATCTGTTCCAATATCTCATATGGTGAGATACTTTAAGAAAGAGCCGATCTTCTACCTTAAACTCTAGATCCCACCCCTATTGTTTTTTTAACTGTATCTACGATTTCATACTTCTCAGCAATACGTAATGCGGACCGAGACAAAGTGGGCTACCTTAGTTAACCTGTCCACTATAACCCCAATACTGTCATAACCGGCTCTAATCTTAGGTAAGCTTGTGATGAAATTTATGGTAATATCGATTTGCTTTTAATCTGGAATCTAAATCAGTTGTAATAGACCACTAAGTCTTTGATGTTCTGTCTTCACTCTCTAGTATATTAGACAACTTGCCACATACTGAGCTACATCATTATTCACACCATGCCACCAATATTATGAACTCAAGTCATTATACATCTTAATACTGCTAGGGTGAATAGTATAAAGTGAATAGTATCTCTCCTCTAGCACTTTTATCATGATAACAGAATCCTTAGGAAACGTAAGCAAATTCTAGTACCTCATGATGCTATTAGAACTAATGATAAAATCAAGTAGTCTACCCCTTGTACAAATTCCATTGTCGAAATTTTAAATATGAGGCTCCAAGTCATCATAGAAATTTACATTTTCATCTTACTGCATGTCCGCTAGATCACTCTCATAGTGATGTTTATGTTTAGTAATATCATATACCTTTCATTCATGCAAGACCAACCAACCTAACTACAATTCATGATGTTTAGTACTCTATTAGAAAAATCAATTCTAATAGCCACTAAACATGTATCTAGAACTCTAACTTCTCAATTCAATCACAAAAACTATATCATTATAACACAAGGTATAAATGAAGTCACCTAATCCAATCATCTTCAAGAAATCGTAACAAATAATATATTTCAATTAATAAGATGAATTTGCACTTTATATCATGTAGACTTATACATAATATTATATAACAATATGTTAATTTTAGATTTACAGTTATCATGTCATGGTAACACACTATTACATACACAAAGTTAGAATCTTTCCAATGCAAACGGAACTATCATTATGAGATCAATACACAATAGGACAATACGCAACAACTATTCCAACTGAGGTCTACCCCTACCTATTCTCATACTATCTCTAGACATCTCCACAATCTATTCATATGATTTTCATGTCCATCCCATTTCGTGTTAACTATTCTTAGCATAACAGTCTTATCTCATTTACTTCTCCTCAAGTATACCTAGTAAATCACCATATCTCGTCTGCCACCAAGGGATACCATGCATAGTAGGCTATCAATTTGAGTGGACTTAGCCACTAATCAAATACGTAAAGCTATGTCAAGTGGTGACTCAACCACCAATCAAACACAAAGAGCTAGATCAAGTGGACAATGCCATAGCCAAGTGAAAATAATCATCATCACCTTTCTAATTTTATTACATATTTATATAGCAATTTATTTTATTATACTTAATCATAATTCTCTCCCTATTAATGTATGATTAGTTGACTTCTGTATCCCCAGCCACAAATGTTGCCAAATTAATGGCGGCAATACCGATGCTACCTATGAACTCGCCCTCACTGCAACATAGGGGTGTCAGATTCACTATCTATATCAATTGGGAGATTTTAGTATAACCCTTAACCTTTACTATACATACTATAGGGCTTCGTCTTATATAGTATATCATGCTTCATTATACATACGATATCTTTTCATATTTTAATCAATTCTTACATTATCAAACCAATGCCACCATACTACCACCCTGGTGCCATCATCCTAAAGGTGTCGATCGTTTTTCAATTGGAAAGAATGAGTGGCCCATTTGCCAATCTATCCACCGCCTAATACGTAAGTCTCATCATAAATAAATCAACACAGCTGGGATAATCTATCCACTGGCCAATCCATGAATCTTATAACAAGGATCAAGGAAGCCATCCCGGCAAGCACTCAAACCTCAATGCACACATATATCATACTTTGGCAGACATCAAAGTCTCAAATACCTATAGGAAACAATGCCTAGAGACACCCATCTTCCAAGCATGGACATTAGCTATACATTCAAACCTCAATCAAATAATCATACTAAGACATATATATCAGTTATAGAATCATAAATAATCCAATAAGCCATCTTAGTGCCAGATCATTATCTAATCATCCTGCCACCATACTAACCCAGATACTTCATATTATATCATACAATTTCACATTACACATACACTATAATTCATCAATCATGTACCTTAGTGATGAGTGGATTTCATTCACTCATAAGATACATTTTTATACTTAGATATTTGTTATTCTTATGCAATTGTTTTATGATTTTGATACTTATGATGTGTGTTTGTCAATTA
>JAYJMB010005550.1:0-11868 GCA_036873735.1 Pouteria campechiana
AGTTGATGATGAAAATGGTGACCTGAGGATAGCCAACTTTCTGGATAGTTTGGAAGCAGTGCCAATGCAAAAGTTTAAATGTTGTTCAATGCTCTTGTCCCAGGAAGTATTTTTAACAAATAGGCAATTTAACAAGGTCATGAATGCATTGAGCGGCCTTCAAAGCTAATAGAATGGAGCCTATGTAAACGTAACAAGATTATCTGGGTATTAAAATATTGCCTAAGTCACTTCTTATTTTCTAGGATCTCTTCTTCTATTAAAGTAACAAATCTTTGGTTAGGACATTTAGAGGCAATATGACCATAGCCATGACATTTGAAGCATAATTAAGAATTAATTCGGGAGTCACAACATTTACCCTGTTGATTGGTTGTTGGTGTAGATGTATACCTGGTGACTGGAAAAGGCTTTGAAGTGGTACTACTGCCTCTGTTAGAAGGACCTTCTCTCGTAACAGGTTAGAAATTTGCCCAATGGGACTCTTTTTGCTACCTCTCTATAACCAATGCAAGCTTCTGGACATCATTAAAGGTCCAATATGGTTGTAGGCAAACTGCAATTCTGATTTCTCTTTTTAAACCATCCAAATAATAGGCTATTGTCTGTTCCTTCGACTCCACTATGTTGCATTTCAAAATAAGATCTTTAAATTCCATGGTAAACTCTTTCATTAACAAATTATTCTATTTCAGATTATGAAACTTCATAATTGTGTCTAGTCGATAGTTTTTTGGTAGAAACCTTCTTTTCAGTTCTGTCTTCATTTTGTCCTAAGTCTTGACTTTATCTCTACAGTCATGAATTCTTTGCCTTTTTAAGTTTTCCTACCATAGGGAAGCATACTTTCTCAACTTCAAGGCTACTAAATTAACCTTGTTTTCATCTAAATATTCTTTAATCTCAAAATTTCTTTCCACAGTATGAAGCCAATCTAGAAATTCATCATGCTGCATTTTTCCTTCAACCTTTGGAATATCAATCTTTACATCAATGGGTTGCTGTGATTCACGATCTCGACGAGCCCGTTGACAGCGAGGAGAGTCACTACTGGATTTCGGACAAGGTTTTTGATGAAAGGGATTAAGGCCTTCTTTCTCGATACTTGAAGAATGAATTTCCTCATTATTATGTGTTTTTGTGAGGCAACTTGAAATTTTAAGGTACACTTAAATTTATTTAATTAATTGAAAAAGTATGAAATATGTAAGTTCATTAAAAATTTAGAGATATTAGTAAGATAACTTAATAAATAGAATCATGAGGGGTATGACCAATGGTATTGTCTTATTGTCAATTGGATAGAATGGCAGTGACAAAGTTGCAAAAAGGGGAGCAAATTGGATTACATGTGCAAGTGTTACCATGTATCACTAGAGCATGGGAGATGGAGCGGTTTATAATGCTCCAGCCCCCTTTTCAGCCCCAATTTTGTGCCTCTGGCCCTTCCAATGCTCTAGCCTTTGTAGAATTTCATTTCTATAATGGTTTTGACAAATTTTGTATGGGAAATTGATAGTGGAGTACACTGCATGTATCCAAAGCGAAGAAAACACAACAATTTGTAGATTTGAGCAAGGGAAAATGAAGAGGAATTGAAGAAACTTCTTCAATGAAGGTTTTTACTAAAAAGTGGTAGAAGTAAATTAACAGGTAAGTATATTTCTTGTACAATTAGTGTTTTTGCTAAGTGATTTATTAGTATTGTGCTTTATGGGAGAAGTTAGGAGCAATTAGGGTTTTGAGAGATTGGAAAATTGAGAAAATGAAGAGTTGATACACGGATTGGGGATTATGACATGCAAATAAGAAATTTATCATATTAGAACATGTTATTCTGTAATTTAGGAAAGAAACTCTAAACTACTTGTGGCTAGAAAGAGGAAATCTTAAAGTTGCCTATCAGATGTTTGAGGAAATGACGCTAAGAAGGTGTAGTGCCATTAACCCTCGATATTGAACCATTACTCACCTCTTGATCGGGACTTAAATGGGGTAATTAAGTAAACTATAGAATGGGCTAATTGAAGAACTTAAGCTAAGTTTGAAGTTAATGATGTTTTTTAGAGTTTAACTAAATAACAAGGATAATGGACCACATATGGCATGTATAGGAATGGTAAATCGTGGTATTGGACTTGGAATCACGAAAGATAAAGTTAAAGAGAGCATGAATTCTTGACATAAAGGTAAGCAGGTCCAATTATATATTTTTAGTATTTATGTTTATATTTTATATATATGTACACCGGGCATTGATTTTGAATTTCTATTAAGCTTTACCATATAATGCGTTGTTATGCTTACAAGGTGAAGTTAGTAGCACAAGAGCCATAGGGTTCTTAGATATGACACAAGTGCATAAATATAGTAACATGATATATCATGAGGTGGCAAATCATGCATGGCATTTTAGTTTGAAATATAAAGAGCTATGCATGACAGTTCAACATAAAATATGAAGATAAATCTGTCTAAAGGCATATGAATATCATGTATGAGTAACCTAAGAGAGTGGATGGCAATTAGGGTATGGAAACATAGTAAAATGAAGCTTAAATGATATGATTTCATATGATAAATGATGAAGTAAAGGATGGAATTAATAAGACAAACCATAAACGCGAAGAAACAAAGTGCAGGGGCGAGCAACAAATTGGGCACCAGAGTGAAAATGGCATAACTGAGATGGGCAAAAAATTGGGTGCTGCAGCATCAGAACAGTGTATGTGCCAATTTTTTTAATGCATTTTAGTGACGTATTTGTTTGAAGGTCTTGATGAAGCCTTTTCTAGAGGGTTTAGAGTAATTCTTGGAGATAATTCTTAGGGATTTAATAGAAAAAATGAAATGGGAAAATGTTAGAATAATATGTGATTATTTTATATCTTATAAGTGATCCTATTTTGGGATAGTATGTTTATGGATGTAATACGGCTGGTTGGCATGATGGCTTGTATAGCTAAATGCTAATACGCCTAGATGGCGTAGTGGTTTGTATAGCCGGATACTACTACACCTGGTTGGTATGATAGCCTGCATGGCCAAATATGGATCCTCCTGAATGGCAAGGAGGCCCAGACAGCTTGGATATATTCGGGCTTAGTATAGATGCATGGATAGGCCAGTATTTCCTGACAGTAGCATAAGATGATGGCGTGGATGACTGGAGAGGTCTGGATGACATGGTTCCTAGGACTTACATGAGTATCTCATTAGGTAGGGATGAAGAACCTGTGATCCTTGTAGAACAATGAGGGTGAGGTGCCACAGAGGATAATGGGATACTATTGTGGACCTGGTAGGCTTTATTGACTGGGATACAAGGAGGGACCAAGATATACCAAAGAGAGGGAAAAAGGGTGTTGTTTGCTATGTTGACTATCTCCTGGAGAATAATTGGGAATGATGATAGATTGATAAAGTTTTAGTATGAATGGACAAAAGTAATCTAAGAATAATGGAGTATTGAGAATGAGTTAAGGATAAGTTGAATAAATATCACATACATTATAATAAAGGTTCATTGTTGCGTTATTGTGAAACACTGTATGTTGTGGAATTATAGGTATACATGTGACTAACTTATGATTTTCATACTGTGTTGTTTAATTATTATTTAATTTCATACTTGCTTACTGAGGTACTTAGACTCACCCTATTTAAATTTTGATTTTCAGTTGACAGGCCTGAAGAAGGAGCCCAACATGGGGTTGGAGCTCAGGATCGGGATGGGTTGTGAGTCATGTCTGATGATCATCTACCAATATAAAAAATTACTTTTTGCCATTTTGTAATGTGTATATAAATAGTAAAATTCTAAATTGGGCATGTGATGTATATAAATGTATATAAATTAAGTTTGATAGGCATGTCATGATATATGATAGGTATGAACTCTATTTGACTACCTTCATCATAATGTGACTATTGATTTTGAGCAGCTATGGGTGTATGATATTTTTTTCATATTGATTTTGACATGCATGATTATATAAGATGATGGATTATACAGGTTAAAGATAACAATATAGGGGAGACTCTGTATAGAGTTTCTTGTGATACTGCCCTATAGTAATGCCCAGAAAGTGGGACATTACAGAATAGTATCAGAGCGAAATGATCACCTGATACCCAGAACAGTGATTGAGAGAAGTCCCAGTTTGTGATGGTTAAGGATTGTTAGATTAGAGAATACATAACATGCTTAGTATGAATTAATTACACCATAGAAACATGGGAAACCGTTAGTTTAGATAATGATATTGTAAACCTTAATCTGATATGTTGACTTGACCTCATATTTGTTTAGAGTTATATGATTTTGAAATTGTAAACTGTGCAATATGGCACTAAGAAGAAGAGTAGATGAAGGAAAGCTCCTATTGTGGAAGATGAGCCTCAAAGGCAGCTTACTCATACTCTAGTTAAAGGCATTTTTATCAAAGAGGCTCAGCAGGAAGCCCCAAGGGCATATGAATAGCCTAACCAAGGCAATGAGTCTAAATTAACACCAAATGATGCAAATAATGAAGTGGTAAATGAGCTAGAGGAAGTGGGGCTGGCTACTATGGAAATAGACAGGCTGGATATGCTAGACCTTAGTGGGACTGCCACACCAGTGTCAGAGGTAGTGCCAGAATTGAGAAATTTTATGGTAACGATAACTCGCACCCTTCAGGAACTATTGCTGATGCAAAGAAGGCTAGTAGAGGAGTTGACTCACGTAGTTGAGCTAAGTATGAGACTAATTTCTACAAGAGGGCAGAGAGTTGACTTGGAGGAAACATCCCAAGTATAGCCAGGAATGGAATTGAACATGAAAGCTTTCCAAAATATGAAGCCACCTATCTTTAAAGGCAGAAGGATTTTCATATAGTTGATGAATAGATCTTTGGGATGGAGAAAGTGTTTAAATATATGCGATGCCTCGAGGAACAAAAAGTCCTTTATGCAATCTACCAGCTAGAAGGTGATGCTGAATGCTGGTGGTAATGGAAAGCTTGACTATCTGTGAGGATTGAGCGGGCTTGTCATAGGCAGAGTTTAAAAAGCAAGTAGTTCATCGATATGTACCAACCAGTGAAAGAGCTAGGAGAGCCATAAAATTCATGACCTTAATATAAGGCAAGAGAACTGTGAAAGAATATGATGAATAATTCAGATCTTTAGCAAGGTTTGTACCATGGGGACATATAGATTCAATGGAGATAGCCCAAAAATTCCAAGAAAGAGTTAGATTGACAATCCAAAGGGATGTAGCTATATTGATGTTAACCAAATATGAAGATATTCTAGAACGTGCTCATATCGTAGAAAGGGAGGAAGAAAAACAAATTAAATTACAAGAAAGAAAGCGTGTCAGAGATAGTGATTAGGGATGCAGAAAGAAGTCTTGAATTAAGCAGGGGAGTAGTGCACCTTCTGAGAAGGTTTGTATCAATTGTAAACCATTGGGACACTTGAGGTTTGAGCATCGATTGTTGCCAAGAAGGATGGGGGGAGGACAGATGAGATCTACCCCAGGGTAGATGAGAGAAAAAAGTTAAATGTTTGAAAAATATGAAAAGTAGGACAGATGAGGCCACTCACTTTCTTCTAGTGTGGTGAACCCAGTCACTTGTGATGGGATTATCCTTCCCTACAGGGGAGGAGTGAGAGTGTCGCCTCTTGAGCACCAACACAACCAGCATGTGGCATAATTCAGATGAGGGGCAGAGGCCATCTACCTAATACTATTCCTACACGTCATTCGAGGGACCAGAGACATTAGATAACTGCAGTAGTCTAGGTGAGTAATACTCAAGAAGCTCAGGCTATGGACCATATGGTTACAGGTAATCTTTTTGTCTGTGACTGCATGACATATTTGTTATTTGATCCTAGTGCATCTCAATCATTTGTGTCCATTACATTTGTGGATACAACGAGATTATTTAAATCTCCTATGCATCATGTGATAGAAGTGTCTACTCCATTGAAAGTAGTTAGTAACTTTTGAGGCATGTATTGAAATTCCTATAGTAATTAAGAGTAGGCAGTTTTATGTTGATTTGATTGTGTTGAATGTGGAAGGTTTGGATATTATATTGGGCATGGATTGGCTAGCCAAGTATGAAGCAAAACTTGATTATAAAACTAAACTGGTGATTCTAAAAGCTCCTGATGAGGTGGAAATCATCTTTAAGAGTTTGTCTAAAGGTGAAGTGCCTAAACTTTATCAACTATGAGATCTCTCAGCCTAGTCTGGAAAGGGTGTGAAGCCTACTTAGTATTCAATATAGATGCTCATTCTGAGCATCGATTATTAGAGGATATCCCTATATACGAGACTTCCTAGATGTGTTTCCAAGAGAATTGTCTGGATTACCCTAGAATGGGAGGTAGAGTTTAGTATTGATCTCCAACTAAGAGTAGAACCGATATCTAAAGCTCCGTATAAAATAACACCGATGGAGTTGATAAAATTGAAAGTGCAATTGCAGGAGTTGATGGACAAGAGATTTATCCATCCTAGTGTGTCACTATGGGGTTCGCCAGTACTATTTGTAAAGAAAAAAGATTGGAGTCTGCGATTATGTATTGATTATAGAGAATTGAATAAGGTGATTATAAAAAATAAGTATCCATTGCCCTGTATCAATGATTTATTAGATTGGTTGCAGGGAGCTACAATTTTCTTAAAGATTGACTTGTAGTCAGGATACTATTTGACGAGAATTAAACCGGCAGATGTACATAAGGTTGCCTTTAGAACTTGATATGGGCATTATGAATTTTAGTAATGCCATTTGGGGTGACAAATGCTACTACGGTTTTCATGGACTTAATGAATAGGGTGTTTAAACCTTGTTTAGATCACTTCGTGATTGTGTTCATTGATGATATTTTGATTTATTCTAAAAGTATAGAGCATGAGTCTTATTTAAGAATGACACTATAGAGATTGAGTAAAGAGAAATTGTATGTTACATTAAAGAAATATGATTTCTGGATGAATAGTGTTACTTTCTTAGGGCTTGTGGTCTCAGGCGATGGTATTTCAATGGACCCTCATAAGATTAAGGCTTTGGTAAATTGGCCTAAACCAACTAGAATGACGGAAGTCAGAAGCTTTTTGGGGTTAGCTGGGTATAATAGGAGATTTGTCAAAGGATTCTGTATAATTGCTATGCCCCTAACTCAATTAACTTGTAAAGGAATTCAATTCCAATGGAGTGATCAATGTGAAGAAGTATTCCAAGAGTGAAAGAGACAACTAGTAGAAGCGCCAATTCTTACTTACTGTACTATTTAGAAGGGGTAGATTTGTGATCTACAGTGATGCATCGAAGAAAAGATTGGGCTATGTACTGATGCAGAATGAAAATGTAATTGCCTATGCATCCCGATAGTTGAGGCCTCATGAGCGAAATTATTTGACTCATGATCTGGAATTGACAATAGTGGTCCTTGCTCTGAAAATATGGAGACATTATATTTATGGAAAAAAATAATGCGTATACTGATAATAAAAATTTAACATATATTTTACCAAGAAAGAACTAAATACAAGGCAGAGACTGGTTAGAATTATTAGAGGATTATGATTTGAATCTTCATTATCATCTAGAAAAGGCTAACGTAGTGGTTGACGCTATGAGTAGAAAATCGTGGAGTAGTATGACATGCATGCTTACTTAGAAGACAAAGCTATTTAATGAATTGAGACATTTAGACTTGTATGTGGGAATGAAAGGAATAGTCACCCAAATGTGTCAGTTAAGCATTTAGTCAACCTTACTGGATAAAATTAGGATAGCCCAAGAAAATAATATAGAAGAGGAATTACAAAAATTAAAGGATAAAGCTCAAAGGAATGAGTTGTTTGATTTTCTGCTGGGTTCAGATGGTATTTTAAGATATTACAATCAAATAGTACTTCCTAACGAAACTACTGTAATATAGAAAGTGTTAAAGGAAGTACGTTATTCACCTTATACCATTCATCCTGGTAGTGCCAAGATGTATCATGACTTGAAATCTCAGTATTGGTGGACTGGAATGAAAAATGACATAGCCAAGTATATGGCTAAGTGTTTGATATGTCAGAGAGTAAAGGCAGAACACCAAAGTCTTAGGGGTTTATTATAGCCTATTGAAATTTCTGAATGGAAGTGAACATATATTACTATGGATTTCATTACAGGTTACCAAAGACAACAACGAGATTTGATAGTATTTGGGTACTTGTAGATATATTGACAAAGGTAGCCCATTTTATTCCAGTTAAAACTACTTTTATTGTTGAAAAGTATGCATAGATTTATTAAAAAGAAATCTTGAGATTACATGGTGTACCTAAAGTTATTATTTCTAATTAGGAATTAGTGTTTATATCTAAATTTTGGAAAGCATTGCATAAGGCTATAGGATCACATTTTAATTTCAGTAGTACTTATCATCCTCAAACTGATGGGCAAACTGAAAGGGTGAACCAACAATTAAAAGACATGCTTAGGCAAGTGTTCTTGAGTTGGGCAAGGCTTAGAGCTAGTTTTCAACTTTGATTGAGTTTGCTTATAATAACAGTTACCATTCTAGCTTTAGATGGCTACTTTCGAAGCACTCTTTGGGTGTAAGTGCAAATCTCCATTGTATTGGACTGAGGTAGGCAAACATGCCTTAGTAGGGTTGTAGATGATTACAAATACAATAGAGAAGGTGACTCAAATAAAAGAAAAGATTCAAATTGCAAAATCACATTAGAAGTGTTATGTGGATATACGAAAGCATGACTTAAAATTTCAAGTAGGGAACAAGGTCTTCTTAAAAGTGTCTTCGATGAAGGGTGTAGTACGATTTGACACCAAAGGGAACTTAAGCACAAGATATATTGGACCTTATGAAATTCTAGAATGGATCAGCAAGGTAGCTTATTGTATTGCATTGCCATCCTCATTGAGTGGAATTTATGATGTATTTCATGTGTTATCTCTGAGCAAATATGAAATAGATCATTCTCATGTATTGCCACCAAAAATAATTCAAGTGAGTGAAACCTTGAAATATATAGAGCAACTTATTCATATTTTGGATAGTAAAAAGAAGCAACTACAAAATAAGGTAATCCGCCTTGTAAAGATATGATAGAGCAATCATACAAAAGGGGAAGCAATGTGGGAACTTGAAGACCTAATGTGAATGAAATAGCCTTCTTTATTTATCTAAGTTTTGAGTTTGAAAATTCTTATAAGGGGGTGAAATGTGACACCCTAAAATTTTGAGGTACGGGTAAATTTGTTTCTTTAATTGAAAAAGTATGATGTATGTAAGTTCATTGAAAATTTGGAGATATTAGTAAGATAGCTTAATAAATAGAATCATGAAGGGTATGACTAATGGTATATGTCTTATGGTCTATTAGATAGAATGACATTGAAAAAGTTACAAAAAAATGGAGCAAATTGGATAGCATGTGCAAGTGTTACTGTGTATGGCTGAAGCATGGGAGATGAAGTAGTTTATAATACTCTATCAGCCCCCTTTCTAGCCTTAATTTGATGCCTCTAGCCCTTCCAACACCCCAAACTCTCTTGAAGTTCCTTTTTGAAATGGTTTCGACAAATTCCGTATGGGAAATAGATAGTCGAGCACATTGCAAGTATCTAGATTGGAGAAAACACAACATTTTTGTAGATTTGAGCGAGGGAAAAAGAGAAGGAATTAAAGAAACTTTTTCAATGAAGGTTTTTGCTAAAAAGTGGTAGAAGTAATAGCCGAGTAATTTTTTTTATATAGTTAGTACTTTTGCAAAGTGATTTATCAGTATTATACTTTATGGGAGAAGTTAGGAATAGTTAGGGTTTTGAAAGATTGAAAAAATGAGAAAAGGAAGATTTGATACAATTACTAGGGTTTATGACCTATAAATAAGGAATTTATCATGTTAGAACATGTTATTCTATAATTTAAGGAAGAAACCCTAGAGTACCTATGGCTAGAAATGGAAAATCTAAAAGTTGCCTATTCGATATTTGAGGAAATAACACTAAGAAAGGTGTAGTGCCATTAGCCCTCAATATTAAACTGATACTCACTTCTTTATTGGGACTTAAACGAGTTAATTGAGTAAAATATAGAATGAACTAATTGAGGAAGTTAAGCTAAGGTTGAAGTTAATGATGTTTTGTAGAGTTTAACTAAATAACAAGGCAAATGGAACATATATGACATGTGCAGGAATTGTAAATCATGGTATTGGACTTGGGATCATGAAAGATAAAGTTAGAGAGAGCATAGCTTCTTGACATAAAAGTAAGCAAGTATATATTTTATAGTATTTATGTTTGTATGTTAGGTATATGTTTACTAGACATTGATTTTGAATTTCTATTAAGCTTTACCATATAACTTGTTGTTACGCTTAAAAGGTGAAGTTAGTAGTGCAAGAGCCATAGGGTTCTTAGATATGACACAAGTGCATAAATATAGTAACATGATATATCATGAGGTGGCATACCATGCATGACATTTTAGTTTGAAATATAAAGAGTTATGCATGACATTTCAGCATGAAATATGAAGATAAATATGCTTAAAAGCATATGAATATCATGTATGAGTGACCTAAGAGATTAGATGGCAATTAGGGTATGGAAACATAGTAAAATGAAGCTTAAATGATATGATTTCATGTGCTAAATGATGTATGTGCCGAATATCTTTAATGCATTTTAGTTACGTATTTGTTTGAAGGTTTTGATGAAGCCTTTTCTAAAGGCTTTGGGGTAATCTTTGGAGATAATTCTTAGGGATTAAATAGAAAAAATGAAATGGGAAAGTGTTAGAATAATATGTGATTGTTTTAGACCTTGTAAGTGATCTTATTATGTGATAGTGTGTTTATGGATGTAATATGCCTGGTTGGCATGATGACTTGTATAGCCAAACACTGATACGCCTGGACGGTGTAGTGGCTTGTATAGCTGGATACTATTGTGCCTGGTTGGTGTGATGGCCTGTATGGCCAGATATGGATCTGCCTGGATGGCAAGGAGGCCTGGACAGCTTGGATATATTTGGGCTTGGTATAGATGCGTGGATAGGCCAGTATTTCCTGACACTAGCATATGGTGATGGCATGGATGGCTGGAGAGGTCTGGATGACTTGGTTCCTAAGACTTGAGTACCTCATTAGGTAGGATTGGAGAACCTGTGATCCTCGTGGAACAATAAGGGTGGGGTGTCATGGAGGATAGTGGGATACTATCATGGACCTGACAGGCTTCGTTGATTGGGATATAAGGAGGGACCAATACACACCAAAGATAGGGAAAAGGGTGTTGTTTGTTATGTTAACTATCTCCCAGAGAATAATTCAGAATGATGATAGACTGATGAAGTTTGAGTATGAATGAACAAGAGTAATCTAAGAATAATAGTGTTGAGAATGAGTTAAGGATAAGCTGAATAAATATCACATGCATTATAATAAAGATTCATTGTTGCGTTATTGTGAAACACTGTATGTTGTGGAATTGTAGGTATACATGTGACTTGCTTATAATTTTCATACTATGTTATTTAATTACTGTTTAATTTCATACTTGCTTACTAAGTTACTCGGACTCACCCTGTTTAAATTGGGTTTTAGTTGATAGGCCCGAGGAAGGAACCTAAAGTAGGGTTATAGCTCAAGATCAGGATAGGTTGCGAGTCATGTCCAATGAGCATTTACCAATATGAAAACTTTATTTTTGCCATTTTGTAATGTGTATATAAATAGGAAAATTCTAAATTGGGTGTGTGTTATATATAAATTAAGTTTGGTTGGCATGTTATGATAAATGATAGGTATGAACTCTATCTGACAACCTCCATCACAAT
>JAYJMB010005552.1:0-11862 GCA_036873735.1 Pouteria campechiana
AAAACAATATTAGAGTTGTTGCACTTAGACCGTCTGTTTAAGAAAATAAAAAACTGAAGCTTATTACCTGAAAATTTTGTTGGACACTAATATCAAATAAAAAATTCATTTTGTATGAAATCATCGTAATTAATAGTTATAATGAATTTATTTAAAAACCTAATACCATTATTTTAAATGAAATCCTATAAAAAATATAAAAATTATATAAAAAAAACTTAACATATTTGTATCGTTCATGCTAGCCCCCCAGGAATTTAGACTCATACTAGCCCAAAAATTTAAACTACCAAAATCAAATAGTTCAACTCGTCAAAGTTTATTAAAATCTAATAGTTCAACCATGTTAGAAATCTAACATGGTTGAATTAGAAATACATCTTACTATTAGATGTATTTTTAATCATATTTATTTATTTATTTTTTAAAATAATTATCTATTTTATCTTCATTTATTTTATATTTAATTATCACCTCTGTCACGTCACGTGGTACCATTTCCTCTCTCAACCTTTTGACCTTTTTAATTTATATTTTTTTCTCCTCTTCCACCTCTTCACCGATTTCCCGAGGTGCCAAGCTTTTACATAAAAAACAGAGAAGGTAACTCAACAGGCAACGCGACACCCCCACATACCACTGAAGCTCATTCATCGCACCCAATCTTGCCGCCATGCAAGACGAACAGTTTTCTGCTTCAACCACGACGAAGAAAACGGCGCCCTGTTTCGGGTAATCAACGAGGTAAAGGAGCTATGGTCAATGGCGCTGCCCATCACGGCCATGAACTTAACCATCGGCATCCGCTACGTGATCTCCGTCTTTTGTTTAGGACGGCTGGGGAGCTTAGAGCTGGCGGGCGGGGCACTTGCTCTCTGATTCATCATCATATCTGGAAATTCTGTCCTTTTCGGACTGGCTTCAGGCCTCGACCAGGCTGCAGCCAGGCCCATGGCTGCAAGAACTCCGACCTCATCATCTCGTCCTTGCATCGAATAATTCTAATTCTCCTAATCGCAAGCATACCGATCAGCCTACTGTGGCTGAACATATCAAAGATCATGCTGCTGCTGGGCCAGGACAGCGAAATCACCGCCGTCGCCACCACCTACATCTTCTATTCTTCCCGTATTTGCTCATTCATTCGTTTCTGCAGCCTATTCGAGCTTACCTTAGATCAAAAGGGGTGACCAAGCCAATGATGTATTGCTCTCTGGGTGCGTTGATCGTCGATGTGCCGGTGAATTTACTGCTGGTCTTTGTATTGAAGTGGGGAGTGACGGAGGTGGCAATAGCAGCGCTGCTTGGTGATCTGAACATTATTTTGATCTTGATTGGGTATCTGTACTTTTCCAAGGGAGATGAGCTGACTTGGAGGGGTTGGTCGACTTTCAGGTTCGATCAGCTGTGGCCGCTGGTGGCGCTGGCTGTGCCGAGCTGCTTCGGGATAAGCCTGGAGTGGTGGTGTTACAAGATCATGATGCTGATTTCGGGCTACTTGCCCGAGCCGAGAGTTGCGGTGTCAACGACGGAGATCTTGATGCAAACAGCAAACAGCAAACAGCAAACATCATGTATATTGTGGCACTGTCGTTGGGATCCTGTGCTTCCACCAGGGTAAGAGAGAACAACGCAGGAAGTATAGTATGGGTTAAGATTCACGTATTCTCGATCGAGATCATTCATCTGATGGACCCCAACAAGATTGTAGATTGAAATATGGTTGGGGCCACCTATTCCTCATCCAGATTCGATGGACCCCACCCAGATGGGTGATGGAACAATGATAAAATACAGTAGAAAATCTCAGCCGACAATCCAGATGGTTGGTTGGATTGCCCAGAAGTTGCTCTCTCCTAGGAATGCCAGCTCAGCCCAAGATGGGCAGCCGATATTTTAGGAATGATCGCCTCCTCTTGAAGGTTGATTCGGGGATCAGGCAGAGATGTGGAGTTTGTAAGATGTTCAACACATCATTAAAGGCAGGGTCTGAGATAATCAACTGGTTGCAGCTCCAGTTCTGAAATATACTGCCTAGATTGCCAAAAAGGCCAGCCAAGATTCTTTTCTTTGCTTTTTCTTTTTTTTTTTTTCAATCTGATTTCTTTGGTTTGAATGTTATCATTTTTCATTTGAATTGCGTGGTCAGGTGGGCAATGAATTGTGAGCAGGAAAGCCGCTAAAGGCTAAATTTGCAGCCATGGTTGCGCTGGGATGCGCTCTCTTGATTGGAATCTTGAACCTGACATGGACGACAGTCTTCAGACGACAATGGGCAGTGATATTCACCAAACACAATTTGGTTCTCGGATTGACAGCATCGGCGATGCTAATTGTGGTGTTGACAGAGCTCGGCAATGGGACACAAACGACCGGTTGCGGGATCCTGAGAGGAGCGGCTCGCCCTGCGATCGGCGCACGCATTAACCTCATTTCCTTCTCTGTCATTGGCATGCCACTGGCTATTGGGCTCACCTTCTGGCTCAAGGTGGGATACAAAGGGATTCGGTTGGGGCTCCTGACTGCGGAGATCGTGCGTGCGCTCTCAGTTTTGTTCATGGTGATAAGGACCGATTGGGAGATTGAGGCTGGCAGATCGAAGAAGCTTACTACGGTCGATGAGTTAGAAAGACATCTGTTGATTGATCGAAATGACGTTTAAACTGAAAAAGTTTGTTGATTTATCGAGTTCTGGTTTTCATACTTTTTTTTTTTTTTTTTTGGATTTTGATGGCCTAGAACTAGGACATCCAGTGATTTTCAGCAGACGAAAATAATGTTAATCATGGCTGCTAATTTTTAATTTTGCAGATATTGAACAGTATTCTAGCGGATGTGTGTTAAGGAGATGCACAGCAGAAAGTAAATGCTGCCCCAAAAGGTTTTAGGAACAAGTCTTTCTTTCCTGAATTGGTTGTGGAAAGAGACTGAAGGGATGAAGAGAAGAACCAAGATGAATGTGGAAGACTATCATGGTTATTAGAGCTGAAGGAGAGTAAAAGGCCATGTCAGTGCCTCTTCGTGTGCCACTTTCCTTGTTTGTTGCGCTGCATATGTGATGACTTTGGCTATTTGGGCCTTTCCTCCGCATGGTTGCTTTGTTAGTTTGTTGTTTTGGCCAGTTTGCGTTTTTTTCTGAGCCTGAATGCTTGTTTATTATGTCTTCCTCTAACCCTTTTCGTTTGATAGTGTACTCCTGCTTTGGTTAGTTTCCGTGCATGGCTGAGCCCTTGTTTTTTGGATTGGAATATGTGGAAGGAACTATCCAATAACTATTTGGGAACTGAAGGATCTCAGGGCATGTAATCCATGCTAAGAGTCACGAGTTTACATGTATAAAATTATGAGACCCCTTCCATATTTATCATTTTAATCCAGTTTCTTTGCCCAGGAATCCTTCGGCATGGATGTCAACCCTTTTCCGGATACCTATTAGGAATATTCAAGCAAGACAAAAGCCTAGCCTTGTGCTGTTTTACCGTGCGCAGTTCAATTCCCACCCGCTAAAAATGAGAATTACCAAACGAGAGAACTAGAACTAAAATGAAGATGAAAAAAAATAAAAAGAAGAAGAAGAAGTAATAAACAGGCATTTCAGAGTTAATTGTTCGGCTTAGACTGCTCCTGTTATGTGGTGGGCTGGGCTTTCTCCGGGATCATCTTCCATTTCATTATTGACTGTACAGGGCATAGCTGTGTCCTAATACTGGTATTGAATTTTGTTTTCAATGCATGGGTCAAACTTTTATCTCCTCTTTAATGGCCACTCGCATTCACAGATTCACATGCCTCACAATATGAGCAAGGCTACGTCCATCAGTCGGCTTTTATCACCCTAAGCTTCAACAATTAGTATATCAATAGTTTGGTTTTCTTTAAGTCCATTATTAATTAAGTTCATTACTAGCTTCTTGATTTTTTGAATTAGCGTATATGTTGTTGTTAACTTTCACCAAACGATATTAACTTGATTTTATTCGACAACTCTAATCTTTACGATAATTCTTATTTTTATATAAATCTTCTTTAAATGCTGTGCTTCGGTTCTTAGGAATACATACGTACATGCCAAGGTACATGCAGTTCATAGGTTTGCCATATAAAATACAACTTTTCAAAGGCTTACATTGCAACAACATCAGAGGAGCCAGCAGAGCATTCACTGATTGAGTAGCAATGAGATTACCTTCTGCCCAAAGTCACTGCTTATGGTTGATAAAATTCAACATGATTCCAGTACGTCCATGAGTACATTATTTATACTCACATTTGTTAAAAAAAAAGTCATTAATAAAAGTATAAAGATTTCCAATCACTCAACAGAAGTCTCCGATGTATTAGCCCGAATCGAATTTAATACTTTATCACTCTTAGCAGTTGGTGAGGAGAAATTAGTTTAATGGAGCTTTTTAAATAATTGATCCTCATCGAAATATAAATTAATAGATTTTGAACCTTGAAAAATATTTTGATCAGCTACTGATTTTAGAGCTTGCTTCCTCACGTATAAATCAAAGGATAATGAATAAAAGATTTTATTTTATTCAATGCCAAAATTACAGGATAATTTAATCACGAATTCAAGCAATGGTCATATCTTAACATATATAGAGTTATCTTGGCCCATTTTGTTTATAAAGAAATCTCCTAAACAAAACCGGGATTACTTGTAATGAGGCAATGATGGTTAAAGGAAGGTCTATGAAAAAATAACATCCTTTTAAGTACCTTTGATTTTTTATTGAAGTTTTAATAAGTTATTAGGAGTATAAACTCACATGTGTGTACGCTTCAGTGAATGTTAATATAAATTTTCTATCATATAACCTGTCCTTTTCAGTTTCCGGTACATAGTAATATTTAATTAATTTTTTTGTAATATTACGGCAACTGTAATTTACATTTATTTAATTCCAGAAAAGTTTTTTTCCTAATTTTGATTTTTGATAATTTTGAACTACATTAAAAGTTTTTCCAACAAATCTTATATCATAATATTGAATCGCATTGAAATTTTATTATATTTCTAACTCCGTCTTACCTAGTTACCCAACTTTTGCTTTTTTTATAATTTATATATGTAAGTATCTACTTGTAAGGTAGTTTGTTTTATAGATTACTTATTTCAGTTTTAATATATCCGCTATCCAGCTGGAATGACGTGGCCATGATTCATGCGGATTCACTGAATAGATCTAGTGCAAATTCTCTTTGTGTACGGATTATGCTTATCTCGACGTGCACAATTATATATAATCGACCTAGCTCAAATATAAAAGGAGTATGTATATACCTCCAAAAATCCATAAGCTCTTTTTGTTCACATACACCTCCTTTAAAAGGTCCTTCATTCGCTTAGTGAGGAGTGCCAGTGCCGACTACTCTGGTACCCTCTTGACATCTCCTCGGTCTTGCAAGATTTTCATATAGCGTTCTCGGAGGGTATATTTGAGATCAACCCAAATACAAGTGACATCAATTAAAAGGTACTAAAGTTTACTTTTACATATTAGTATTCAATAGAAAAATTCTCAATTATATATTAGAATCTATATTTTTTTAATATCGATTTGACATGACATTCCAAGTGCTAAGGGTGAATTAGATGCTACAAATAATGAGAATGGGCAAAAGCTTATGCATAAGCTATATAGACTGTTTGGTCTGAGAAAAAAAGATGAAAATGGAAAGAAAGATATAAGATATAAAGTGAATGGAGTTAAAAAAAAATATAGAATATAATTATTGAAAATATAAGTAATAATAGAAAAATTAAATTTATCATGATAGGTGTAATTTTTACCATTTCTTGGAAACATAAATTTTTTATTTCCTTGCCCAAACCAAACACCACATAATCCATAAAAGTGAGGGTGATGTTAACATTGTTGTGGCCAACTGTTGTGATGCACATAGATTTGATTGGATGCACATCACCCAGATGTGGCTAATATTTTATATCAAATCGAATTTGTGTCCTGGTAGTTGATGTTGAGGAGCAACAGAGCTAGCAACGAGAATTTTGGACCATTAATAATTCATGGCTGATCACACACTGCACAGCCTGCTGGAGTAATAATCTCCGTACGCAGTCGAAACTTAAAACCCTTTTCGACAAGCGCATTAACTGCTACTTTAGTGTCTGGATTAATAAAGAGTCGATAGAGACCATGCCAATGACTCGCACATTCTAATAATTCAGACAATGCCAAAATTTAAAATACTACAAGTAAACAAAAATGACTATTGAACCGAACCGAGTTGGATCGAACCGATCAGCTGATCGGTTCACGGTTGAACCGGTCCGATGAACTGATAACACTGGTGGGAGCGGATGGAAGATGATCTGGTTCTAGAACTGGCTGCATCGGCAATGCCAGAATAACCCACGGACGACTGGTTGTAGGGGTCCTAAGAGGAACAGCCCTGCCTGCAATCGGTGCACCAATTAACCTCGTTTGCTTCTCTGTCTTTGGCACACCACTGGCAATAGAGCTGACGTTTTGGCTCGAGGTTGGATACATTGGCATTTGGTGTATGGGCTCTTCACAGCAGAGAGGCTGCATGCGCACTCTCAGTTATTTTTGTAGTGATGATGAGGACGGATCGGGAGATAGAAACCGATCGGGCTAAGAAGCTTGCGGATGTTGATGATGAGTTAGAAAGACATCTTTTAGTTGATGGTGATGGTTTTGAAACCCAAAAACCTACAAATTAGTCAAGATTGGCTATTCACGAACGAATCATTATATGTAGGCCGTACTTGAACACTTCAAGAAAAACTGCAAATTAGTCAAGATTGGCTATTAATGAATCATTTATGTAAACTTTGAATGAGTTTGGCATTTTTGTCACTTAATCATGTAAAATTGTACATGTTATTAAGTTGCCTAAAACTGACTATAACGAGCTAGGGAATTGGGAATCAAGTAAACCATGTTACTGAGTTAGAAATCCAATTAGGGATGATCCAAAGTTTTGGGGTGCGTTGGGCGTCAGGATTCGAGCCCATGATAACTAGTTCATGTAATTGTAAGCATCATCCATGTCTAGGGCCTCTGATCACAGGCGTATAGTTATCATAAGCATCAACACCAAGGCGTAAGGGGGTGGTCAGCAACGTCCCAAACGTGCTAAAAAAACAAAAACAATACATTAGTAAGGCCCGTTTGCTAGTGAGGAAAAGGAGTGCAGATATCTTTTCCCTCTGATTTTCACTTTTCTTCAATTGATGTGTTATTTTTTTCATAGATATTCTACTAATTTTATTTTTTTATTCATCAATATCTATATTTTCAATCTGCAACCTTATGTTTCAAATGAGGATCAGATGCAGCACTCCCTTTTTGCTCCATGCAGAGATCGTGTCTCATGCTTCCATCTGTAAGTTGAAAAGAATCCTCGTATATCACCAGGAGATGCCGTTTGAAAGTGACGTTGTGTGAAAGAACAAAATGAAAGAAGATAGGTGTGTGCCCCATTCCTATTCCCTCAACCCAATTCCATGTCTGTTATTTTCGTTGAAATTCATAGAACTTTAAAATAAATTACGTAGAAAATCCCAAGCACAAAAGAGAAAGGAGAGAAAATGAGCCTCTGTTCATGTGAAAAAATAAAAAGAAAACGGGAAACACTTTATTTCGTTTCTCTGTATTCCTTCACAGCAAAATATCCTTTATATAGACCGTAGAAAAGACTGAAAATAGCTAAACTTTAGCACTAACAGCCTATTAAACATTAAAACTAACTTTCCAAGCACTAGCAAAACCCTGCGAACTGTGGATAGCTGCCCTCTACTATTGACAACTTTCTATTAACAAGCAACTAAATTTACTTTTTCAAAAAGATGAGTTTTATAACCCCTTAATTTAGTTACTGCACTATAGAAGACAATGAAATCGGGTAAATATTTCAACTGGTAGTGATTTTCTAAAATGTAAACAAGATTTCCTTTGAGATGGAATATACCAAAGCAATTTATCTACCACCAACCAAAGTTGCGAATGAAATGATGCTTAGATTCAAAGTTATGATTGACTGGATTACAACTCATGACAATTGTTGACTTGTTATCATAAACTATTTCTGTTAATCATTCTTGCACCATTGAAGATCCTTTAAAACCTTTTTAGTCAAATTGTGTGACAGGTTACAAATAATACCACAGCATATTCAACTTCCGATGAGGATAGGGCCGCCATATCTGGCTTCTTCTTTGATGATTAACAAGATACTTCTGAGTCAAGTGAAAAATATATCCGAATGTATCTTCTTCTTTTTTTATAATTTTTAAGTAAGTTTAATCACTATTAGTATAATCTATTAACCTATAATAAGAGGATCGAGAGTAGAAGATATCAAATGTCTTTGTCCCACTGAGGTATATATCCCAAAACCCCCTTTAATTACTCTAGCTTGAAGAATTTTACTTTGTTCTTGCATAAATTTGGACAACATACATCGAAAACAAAGTACTAGATCTAAACAAAGAAAATCCAAAGAACAAAAGAACTTATTTTTCATAAAACCTTTTTATGAGGAACAACTATTATTTCAGCTGTCTCGGCACTAAACACCTGCTTGAGCATATATAATGCTTTCTTTAGATAATAAACTACACACACACACACACACACACACACATATATATATATATATATATATATCTTCTTGTAATAATCCATTAAGAAATAAAAATTTAATACCAAGTTAAAAGGAGATGAATTTCTTAATGCCACTCTGTTTGCTTGTTGGCTTGTTTAATTTGCAGCCTTTTCTTTGGGGCGTGTATGTCTTTGCTTCTTTTTTTTTTCGTTTTTTTTCTCAGTGTTTGTGTCTAACTCCTTTCATGTTGTGTTATTGGTCTTGATTGCTTTCCATCAATATTTGAGACATTGATTTGGTTGGATGTGAATGACTAGAGCAAAACCAATTATGGTATATAAGACTAGCATTCACTAATGCATGCAAATGAAGGAAAAACACATGAGCATCCTATAATTCTCAAATCAAGGGACTCCATCCATATGATAATCAAGGTGACTTGGAACACCAGATCATTGGTTGGTTTCTCCTTTCTCAGGAATCCTTTGCGGGTGCCCATCTATTTGGTGGAATCAAATTACCTTGATGTTTGTTGTATAATTTGCTAAAGATTAGATGATCTCTTAGAATGCATCTTTTTTTTTTCGGGTGGCTTGGTATTATACTAAGACCATTCAAAACCAAAGACAAACATCTGCAAATAAAGCATATTTGATTAGTTGCTGCATATATCGGGTTTAGACATTATCATTATCAGCCAACAGACCAGTTCTTTCTACTTGTTCAAGTTCCTTAATATTGCTGGAACGATCTATATTAATGTTGGCAAGCTTGTTAGCTCGGAGGGGTTCAACCTCCCAATTCGTCCTGATCAGAAAAAATAAAGCTGAGAGTGCACAAGCAGTCTCAGCTGTAAGGAGCCAACCCAAATCCCTTTGTACCCCAAGCTAAACCAAAATGCGAGTGCTATCGCTAGTGGCGTGCCAAGTAACTAATGGCAGGACGAGCCATACCTCGGAGGACACCACAGCCAGTTGTTTGTAGTACATTGCAAAGCTCAGAAAACCCCAAGATTGGCATTGCTGATGCTGTCAATGCCAGCACTGAAGCATCATGTGTGAATATAGCCGCCCATTGTTGCCGAAGGACCGTCGTCCAAACCACATTGAAGATTCCGAACAGGAATGAACATCCCAGCGCAACAATCGCTGCAAACCTGGCCTTGTGTGGTGTTCCTGATCCCAGTTCATTCCCCACGTGATACACCATTCAAATGAATAAGTTCAGCCAATCCAAAAAATGTAAAATAAGACCCAAAGAAAGTAAAGAAGAAATGGTTTGGATCCTTTGCACTCTTACCGTGGTGGAGTGCCATAGAGAGACAGTAGGTGAGGTTTATTGTCTGCGTCAAGATGGCTGCGGTGGCTACTGTTACCCTGGGATTGGGCAAGTAACCTGAAAGCACAGTCATGGTTTCATAACACCACCACTCCAAGCACACCCCAGCACAGCTTGGAACTGCCAGAGCCAGAAGCTGCCATAGCTGGTAGACTGCCACCGTCTGCCAGCCCCTCCATGTAAATACAGACGTCTTGGAAAAGTATAAATATCCAACCAAGAGCAGAACCATGTAGAGATTACCCAATTCAGCAGCGATTGCCACCCCAGGAACACCCCACTTCAATACAAACATAAACAGTATATTGAGTGGGACATCAAAGATCAATGAAACCACTGAACAATACATCAACGGCTTGGTCGCGCCTTGCGATCGGAGATAAACCCGAATAGGCTGCAAAAATGCATCGATGAGCAAAATCGGCAATGAGTATAAGCAGTATGTGGCAGCAATAGCTGTGATATCACAGTCTTGGCCTGCCAAAAGCATGATCTTCGATGTATTCAGCCATGGTAGGCCGATGGCAAGCTTGCAACGAGGAGAATTATGATCATTCTATGCAAGGACAAGGTGGTCAGTTCCTTGTTCTTGCAATCATTGGCCTCGCTGCAGATCGGTTCTAGCCCATAAGCGAGTCCGAAGAAGACAGTAGCCGGAGAAGTTCGTGAAGTCGATTGCGAGCGCCCCACCAGCGAGCTCTAGGCTACCGAGACGTCCTTTAAAGAAGACTGAGATCATGTACCTGACATAGACGACCAGGTTCATGGCTGTGATGGCCAGCACCATCGCCTATAGCTCTTTTAGCTCGCTGACTACTTGAACCAAAGTTGTGGGCAGTCTCATCGTTGGACCGGTTTCACCACCGTCCGCCATTGATAAGATCATAACTCATAAACGAGCAGCATGCGTTACAAAAGCACATGAGGAGATGACACATCTTCAGTTGAGAAATACCGAGTTTTTTTAGTTCTTTTGGCAGACCTGATGAGCAACTACTCTACTTCTCGTTTGTCTTTAAAATTCGGAGGTAGAAAATCGTGTGGGATTTTCAGCAACCTTTTTTCTAAAAATTAGAACTCAATCTTTAACCCTAATTCTGTTTTTGAAACAATAACCCAAGCCTAAGAAAATGGATGAGATTCGCATTGAATTCGGATTACCAATTGAAGAAGGAAAATCAAGTTGTTAGTTTCGATTATGATAAATTTTTATTTTAAATTCAGTTTAAATATATATAATATTAAAAGAAAATTAAAAATTAGTTTTCAACTTTGAAATGTAAAAAAAAAAAAATGAAAAATGTAAAATAAAACCGGAATTATAAATCTTGTCGGGCTCAACCCAATTCTGCCCGTACAATTTTCGATATCCCCAACCAAACCTGGCACATTTCAAGTTTGATTCGTGGGTTTGCGTTGAACCGGAGCCAAAATTACAGCCTTACATGGGACGATATCAACAACAAGCGATTATTAATTTCTGACATCGTGGTTCACGGCAGTAGTTAATGCAAATAATCTGATTAAGTGAACAGTTAGGTTACATTCCATTCATGGCAAGTTGATATGTACGCGATGTCGTATGGGTGGTAAAGTCCGATGCTTGTTACCAAGTGCTGGAATTTCAATACTACCCGATATGCAGCGGATTACCTGCAAAACGATTTAAGCAGTAATAGCTTGCGAGGCAGATTAGCTGCGAATCTGTTAGGCAGAGTCATGCAGCTAACAAGAAGTGCGTGATTTTTCGGAGTAGGACATGGATACTATATGTATATCATGGCAGAAATTATATAGGAAAATAATGGTAATATTTTATAGTTTATTCGGACGAAAAATTACATATCAGGCTAAAATCTTTATTTTGATGGGGCTAATTGATTACGGGAAGCTTTTCATCCATGGCCTAAAATTCCGAGC
>JAYJMB010005553.1:0-11862 GCA_036873735.1 Pouteria campechiana
GGTGAATTGGAGATGGTTGTTAATACTTTAGATGAATAAACAATTTTATTTTCTTTTGTATCTTTTAATGGTTTGAAGTTTTAGATGTAATATTGTGACTATTTGTGTTTATTTAGTTCTATTCTTTAACGATTATTAATCTCTTTATCTTTTAAAAGTTCTTATGCTTGTGATTTTGAATTAAGTTTTATGTTTTATTAGTGCATTTTAATTCAAGCTTCATATGTGATCAGATGGGTGCGAACCATATAGTTTGTTTATCATAATCACAATTTATGTAGAGGGCTCTAATCTAATATTTTAGTATAATAAATGATGGCCATTATGGTGAGAAGGCATAAGTCTTTTGGTTCCTAATTGGGTTTCTAGGATACGACGATCTATTCTTTGTTTATACTGCCAGTGTGTCTCTCCTAGTGTTTTACCAAGAAGATAGTTACTGAGATTTGAGCGATATAATTAATATGTCTCTTGGGAGTTGGTTGTGACCCTATGTATTTTCTGCTTTATCTATATAAGATGAATAGACAACGTACAAAGTTGAACGATAGAGAAAGATGGAGCAGGATAGGATTGAGAGGAATAACTGTATTTTCTTTTTGAAAGAAGAAGTTAAGCAACTGAGGAAAGAATTAAGGTATGCTGAGAGGGCAAATACTTCTTCTGATCTTCTTTTGATTGCTTAGGGGAAATCAGGAGTCGGGTTGTCTGTAGTTATAGAAGTTTTAAGGAAGTAGATGTTTTTAATGTTAATTTTTTATTTTATTGAATCCAGTAAATTTTTATTGATGTTAAAGATTCTGTTTTAACTTCCTTTTTATTTTGTGTGCTGTGGTTATCTTTATGTGTTTACTTTTCATTTTTGATTCTTTATATGAGATCAAACTTATAAAAATTATTACAAAAGGAATGACTAGGAATGAAATTCCAATTCGATACCTTAAACTGTGAAGTTTCCCAAAACAAGCTTGACCATGCCTTAGAACTGTAATGATGTTAGAGTATTGATCATTTTAAGGTTTATTAAGGTTTTCATAGTGATTTAGCTTAAAGAAATAAAATCAAATTAATTCAAATCCAAGATAGTTCATTCTAAGGCATCTAGAGTATATAACATTTAAAAGTATAATCAAGTTAGACAACTTATCTCTTTTGGTGCTTTCCTTTATGGATTTCTCATTTGAGCTCCTAAGTGTTGTTGCCAATCTTGACTAATCGTTTAGCTTCTGCTATTTGGTCCTTGATGCTGTATTTGAAGATAGATGTTGTCTGGGTTATAGTTTTGATTGGTTCAATCATTTCCTAGCATTCGAAACTTGAACTTGTTAACTTATTTACTTGGATTTGTGAATCGAGAAGAAGATTTTGATTTTTCATTGTTCTCATTCTTCTTTTATGCTCAATTCAAGCTTTCCTGCATACACTTAAGATATTCTTGCACTCTTTCTTCATTAATAAGCTCAAAAAGATGTGAGCATGTATTACCAAAATATCAGTGCAAAAGATTATTTTATCCACAATAGTATGCAGAGAAACAAGCTGATGAATTAAAACAATTTTTATAAATGAATAGGATAAATATTATGCTTTAATCATTTATTAAGTTATTTGAACTAGCACAGTTGTAAATTGCAGTTAGCCTTATCTGCTAGATCAACTCCCCTTTTCTTGTAATGATTTTGAGCAAAATCATTTAATGTTGTTATATTTATTTTTCTTTAGTCATGTGTCTTTTAGCTTGTTTGTTTTCAGGTTATTTATTTTCTGAATGTTTATTTTCTTCTTGATTATCTTGAGTATTTTACCTTATGTTTTTAGAGTTTTATTAATCCTAGTGTTAATTCTATATTCTTCCTATGTATTTACATGAATGAACATGGTAGGTATAAACTATACTATATATATGAATCTTTATTTCTATCAATGTATAGTTAGCTAATCAATCAAAATTTTAAGTATAGCTTCTAATTTCTATTAATGTACAAATGAAATATGAGGATATAGAAAGTAAACTTTGACTTCTAAATAAGGATATACAGATAACTAATTAGATGTAAACAAATAAAATTCAAAAGAATAGAATGTAAATTTGTTTCTACAGGCATATGAGCAATTAGAATGAATGAATGAATGTAATGTTTTTAAAATATAAGCTTATCTCTAAAGACATGTAAGTAGACAGAAATAACTGATTGAAAGACTGAGCATGAATACTTATTAAAAAAAGAATGGACAAAAAGAAATGTGCAAGTAAAAATTTAAAATTCAGATAATGACGCATTTAATAAAAGTACTTGAGTTTGAGTGTCATACCTGCACTTATCTTTCCTCTTTACTTGGAAGGAACTTGGTACTTCATTAGGTCAGACCAAGTCTCCTTTCTCTTTCTTCTTCTTCAGAGTTTATTTTCTCCTTTTCTTGATTTCCTGCACTCAAGTTAGTCTCAGTAATAACACAAGTAGTGTGTGAGTGCTAAGTGTTTTGCCTCTTAGTAATTTGTTTTTAGCTTGTTTAAAAATTTCTTATATTAATTCATAAGCCAAGACATTCTTGCAAACGGTGCGACAAAGAGCATGTAGTGAGTTTTCAACACTTTCAGCTCTACTCTCATTTCATCCTCACTCATGCCAATATAGATAATTTTCCATAGATGTCATTTGGCCATAAGAAATGTTTCCAATCTCCTTTTACCTTATATCTAGTTTAATTTATCAAAAGTTTGGAAGATGGGAGATGGACTACACTTTGAAGAACATAAAAGATGACATTGTTGGGTAAGCCAAACGGATCATTAGAATTATTTATCTAGTCCGCTCTAATACCACTTGTAGAGTCCCACAGTGTGGCTTAACCCAAGAGGGGATAGGTGAATCGGTTATGTAAAAATTCATTGACATTTTTCTCTTTTTGTGATTGGGAGTGGTGTATTGTAAGATAAATAATAAAAATAGTAAAGTGCACAAAATATAAAATAAGCAAGCAAATACACACACACACACACACAAAAACAACACAATTTTTATAGTAATTTGGGAACCCCATCCCTACATCCACTCTTCCAAGAGCACACACTTATTGTGCCTTGGGTACCACTATATCCCATATAATGAAAATACAAAGTGCTCCTAGCATTCTTTTGGATTCCAGTTCCATGGGGCATAAACAGTGTTCCTAGCACTCTTCTGGATTCTAGATCTAGGGGACGTAAACTTAGTGCTCCCAGCACTCTTCTGGTTTTCACAAGCTCACCAGGAAACTCATTGGTTTCGAAGGTCATAAGCAAACTTGTTGGTTTTCTAGAGATCACCAACAACTCTTTGGTTTTAAGTTTACCAGAAAACTTATACACTTTAACAAAGTATTCCTATCAAGTACAAGGGAGGATTTGATCTCTTTTCAGCTCTATATAATACAAAGATCTTCCCATAATGTAAACTAATGGCCACAAGGATATGCAGTTTAAGCTCATGAAATATAGACGATAGTTTAAGGTCTTAGCCATGGGTGAAAGAATTTATAGAAGGTTAGCATATCTGAAAAGTATTCCTTCACCACCTTTGAATCGTCTCACATTTTCTCCCTAAATAGATTCTTCATAATTTTGACTGTTAGAGAATATGAGTTGTGTTGAATGCAGAAACAAGAGCAGAATTGAATGAATAAGACCATTGAGATTTTTGCCGTTGAAGTTCAGACCTTTATGATTTGTCTCGAGCTGCCGCATTGCCTTTTAGAGAGGAAGATGAACTGTATCAAAAGGTGTTCCTCGTTTGACTTTTTATAGCTTGAAAAACCTGTAGCATCGCTTATTGCTATAAATGGTGACTAAAATAAGTCTGCACAATGATAGCACAAGTGCAAATGCCATTTGGATGCAAGTCACATGAATCGATTTTCTTCTGACAAGTCACATCCTCTCTCTGTCTGCATTTGTTTGCTATAAGTTGCAGACGGATTCTTCAGTAAGTTTATCTATCAGTTGATCCTTTGTGAGAGTGATTTGTCTATTGTAAGAAGCATATGAACTTTGAATGGCTCAGATGAAGTCGAATTGAATGATAAACAAACTCTACTTTGTCTTCCTGAATTCCTCTAGGAGATTTGTCTGTTGGTTGATCCTTCGTGCATATGCTTTATCCGTTGTAAATAATAGACAAACTCTGGGTGGCACAGATGAAGTTGGACTCGTTGATTGACAAACTCTCATTTATCTATACGAACATATGAAGTGTGATGTTCTTCATTTGTTCCACATTTGTTTGTTGGAGGTGAGAGAAGAATTCTGCTTTGTCTTGCTCGAATAGACGAAATGTAGTATTTGTTTGATGTAAGCGATAGACGAACTCTACTCTATTTTGTCTTGCATGAATTACTCTGCATGTCGCATATAGGTTTTTCTATTGTAACTTACAAATGAACTACCTTTGTCTATTGAAGTCCCTTAAAGTCCAAGCAGCTACTTTGTCTATGCAGTTTCGTCTATGCTCACTATGCAGCTTCTGCTTCATCTTTCGCTTTGTCTATTGCTTTGTCTATAGTAAGTAATAGATGAATTTGATCTACAGATGAAGTGGAGTTCTACATTCTTTGAGCATCAAAAAAAGTTTGCTTCTGCAACTTCTTGCTTTCTTCATTCTTGATTTGTCTAACTTGGCTCAACTGAAGTTACACTCCTTTGTCTGTTCATTTTGCCTTTTTGTCCTTAGAAGAATCCATTCTTCTAACTTTGTTGATCAGACAAAGTTCTCTTCACTTTGTGCCTAATTGTTTGGGTGGCAGGTCCTTTGTTTGAGTGTTTGATGGAGCTTCTTCTTCTTTCTTTATCTCAAAGAGATTTTGTCTAGTCGGTGTAGATAGTTCAAACTTCTCGAACAACTTTATGCTTCTTGACCATGGTTTCATCTTTAATTGCTTCTGTCTTGTAGTTGTCTATGAAAGTTTCTCTTTGGATTTAATAGACAACGCAAGCTCATTGTAGTGCATCTTCGAAGCTTGGTTTTCTCCTATTGCTTTTATTCATGGAAGCTTTCTCTTAGATAATGCAACATTTCTTGTTGCTTGTCTTCAAACCATCTGTTTTTTTCTTCATCTTCCATGATCTTCATCAGTTCAGCTCCTTTGGAACGTAGTAGATAATTGTGGTAGTTTGTTGTAGATGATTGTGATCCTACATTTAGAACGTTTTTGCACTTGCTACGTTATTAGCTTTCAGATTCATCAATATAATGTATTTTATCCTCATGTAATTTAATCATATTGTAGAGCAAGGATAATATATATCTCTATTAAGTACATAATGTGAAAGCTTAAGTGAACATGGTGCATAGTATAATTCAACAAATTAACGTATTAGGAGGGTGTTGGTATATGATTGTTAACAATCATATATATGTATATATGATTATTGTTTATCAAATTATGTATATGATTGTTAACAATTTAAGCATACATATGTTATATTTTAATACAAGTTTTGTTATCATCATAATCATATATTGTAATATTGATAATTTCATCAAGCTGGCATAAAAACATGCAGCCCAAACGCAGAGGAGGGTGTTGGTCCTGCAGTTGAGAAGGCATCGTCCAAATGAAGTTTGTCGAGTGTGCCTAAACCTCCTTGGGTTTGAAGGCACAGATTGAATTAGTATAATGTCAATAGAAATGATGAAGAATTCTCGCCTGGCACCTTGCCCTCTTCCTCTCCCTCTCCCTCTTCAAGGATTCTCTTGTTATATGGTGCCTATTCATCCAGCTTCTATGCAAGAGCAAGCTTGTTGAAAGCATGAAGGCGCATGCCTATTCATCCAGCTTCCATTCAAGATGGAGGATTGTAACGCCCTGTACCCCCATCCTATGTGTTTGAACCATGCCACCCCAGGGCTTATGCGAAACGCTACCATCTTATATTCTAGCAAAGAATCTTACCAAAAATTTGGCAGAGTCTCCCCTAAAATATAAGGCATTTGCACCTGATATACATGTGCAATACCACATATAATTAATAATCCTGCAATAGAAAACATCAGTTACATTTAAATACTAAACACCAAACCCATACTCATAGTTCTGCCCAAGATTGGAACCGGGTTATGATGGCAATCACGCAACTACAATTACAAATATATTACTATGACATGCCCATGCTCTACAATATACATCATTTTAATCTTATTACAAAAATTTAATTACACTTTTAATTTACAAAGATGTAATATGAAGGGATTCCAATCCCAATTTACCATTTTATAATTAAAATGTCTTCAAATCTGGATTAACAGCCTCAATCCGTAGTTGGGATTCTTTACCTGTCCTGTCAGCTAAAAAAAATATTAAGAAGGGGTGAGTCTAAGTAACTCAGTAAGTAGGCATAAATAACAAAAAATAATTAATCAACATAACATGTTCTAACCCAAAACATGTATAAACAACAGTATATTCCTATATTCATTCATCATCATAAATACAATACATTATCATCTCGTCCTAGGATGAACAATACAAAATAATCATATCATGAGGATCAAATTCTCATTCTCTTCATGCATACTCTATTCCTTTTAGGTGTATAATAACAAAAATCGGATATCATGCCATTCAAGCACCACATATCAACACTATGTTCAACAAGTATAAAATATAAAATTGTGCCATTCAGGCACACCATACATAATTATACTTTATCATAGAATGTTTATCATTCCATTAATACACACATTTATATAACATGATATGATACATATCATTTAGTATAACAACCTGAGATATCCTCTATCCTCAAGATACATTTACACATTCAAAAGAATTCTAGATGAAGATATTTATTATCCCTGCTAAATAATATAATTATCTTAGATCATAATTGTAATAACCCATATTAAATTTAATGAAAGATTTTTGTCTTTTATGTTGATGTGGCAAGAGTAGAAACTTTGATCGTTGACTGGTTGACCATAGAGTTTGAGATTTAAAAGATTTATTTGTTATTTAAATCTCAGCAACCCGTGTAGCTCGGATGGTTAGAGACATGGTCAAAGAGAGAAGAGGTCAAGGGTTCGAAATCAGAGTTGCGTAAAAATTCATAATTTTACAATTTTATTTTTCATCTTTGAAAAAGTTGGACCCACAAGAGGATAAGCCTTATCCACATCCTCCCTTATCAACTATTTGAAAATTTGTTACGTAGATAGAGTTCTAATCAAATTACGTAACAAGAGAAAATTTTCTATAAATAGCCATAAGGGGTTTCCAAAAAGAGAGGAGAAACCTATTGCTAAGGAAAGAGGAAGAGAAGGTGGAGAAGGGAGATTCTCGATCAAGAGTTGCAGTTTTTCTAGAAATTTGTAAGTAGAAATATTTATTTTTGCATTAATTAGATATAAAGAAATTAATGCAAAAAGATTTTTTTTAAATGGTCATTACTATTTTGATGTATTAGATTTATACATGCAATTGGTTTATTTCATCAATGCATAAGAAGCATGTTAATTAGAGTTTCTTTTAAATTACCGTGCTAGATTTTGTGGAGATTAGAATGCATGATTTACATGCATTAGATTTACTAATCTCTCATGTGAGAAAGATTTAAGATTTTTAATTGCCAATTCATCATGGCCCACCGGCCGGACACGACCTGACCCGACTGGCCCGCTGGCCAGCCAGACGGCAGCAACGGACGGCGGTCAGCGCTGACAGCGGCGAACTCGGACGACAATCCAGTAGAAACGATGGCAGTGAGGGCGGGCGACGGTGACAGTGAGGGCAGATGGAGATGGGTTTCCATCTTCTCCTTCTCCGGCAGCCATGGCTGCCGCAGATTGGGGAAGAAGATGGGAAACCTGATCTCTCCAATTAGAGATCCGATTCTTTTGAATCAAAATTTTAGAGTCCAAAATCAAGATTATGCAGTTGATCAGATAGAAACTGTCATTCAAATGGTTGATTTTGGGCCACGGTCGACGAACGACCAGATTCTTCGAGACTAGAGATCAAAGTTTTTTGATCAGATTTTGCCCAAATTAGAGGGCTAGATTAGAGGGGAGAAGTAGCCTGCCGGTCAGATCCGGCCAGAAAATGCACATCCGGTGTGCGCAAATCCGGCAGCCGATGCACGTCGTCGGCAGCAGAACCGATGGCAGACGGCACAACGACGGTAGGCGGCGGCACGTGTCGTCGGCAGACGGCGACGACGTGTTGGCTGGCGGTGATGCGCGGTAGCAGCAGAGGGCAGCGACGAGTCCATGCCACGAGGAAGAAGAAGAAGGGCAAACCCTAACCCTATCCCTAATTTTTGAATGGACGACCAGAATTAAATGTGATATTTTGGGGTCCATAGATGTCAGATTTTAACGATCCTATAGTCATTTTCCACATTTTTGAACATTATGGATTCAATAAATATATTAGATTTTCCAAAACATGATCAGATCATGAGATTTTGTGCAGACAGATTTAAAGGGCTTAGATTTCATCCCTTAGATGATCAGATTGTTCCACTAAAATTGTCATGAGATATTCATTTCTATGTAATCTTTGTGATTCATGGGTTAGATGATGATTAATCAAGAGAGACTGACCCGATTCACGAGTTAGATGATTATTAATCAAGACACTCTTTCCAGAATTTTTGTCCTTTCACTTTGGGACTTTTCGATCTCCGTTTTGGATGATCAGATAGTAGTTTTTAGGATTTTTGGACCTTCCAGACACATTGGATGGGTCAGATTTTATAAATTATGGCCAGATATTAAAGTTTGATTGGACAACTACCAAGGGTTGAGATTTTCCTTCCTTAGACATTAGGTGATGGTCCATCAAATTGGTTAGATGATTTCTAGAGTTATATACCCAATAGATGATAAAGAAAAATTGGGTTAAGAGATTAGAATAATAAGAGGAATACCAAATGTAATACTTGTTGTAGATTTTTAGTTAGCACATGTACTAAGATAAATTTTTGCTTACTGAGTTTTATACTCACCCTTTTTATTTCCTCTTACAGATGGTCCATCCAAAGAGAAGTAAGGCTGAAATGGAAGATTGCTAGAGAGAAAATCTGTTTAAATCATTAGTTTTTATCATTGATATTAATGAGACTTATGGTTTTATTTAGACATGCTTTAAGGATTTATTGTGCTTGAGATGTAATAGACTGAATTAAGAATTTTATATTTTAATTCATTTTTCACTGTTTTGTCTGCTTATGTCTTGTCGTGGTGCATTTATTCATTCAAGTATGGTAGATCTTGGGAAAACCTGCCATACTGCCAGCATGGTATTGCCATCCTGGGGTGGGTCGTCACTATAATCATCCACTATTTCAATCTAGGGATACTCTTTATCACTTGCATTTAGGCATCCATACAAAAAAATAATATCCTTATGCCTAGAATAAGGGATAACATCTATCCTTGACATTCAATAATTACAAAACATCATAAATCTCATTCTTTAGATAAGCAAGGGATTTCAACAATTCCCAAAACAAAACATACATGCCTGGATTTTCAAACAATGGGATAGTTTATATCCCCATTCATGTATTCAATAAACAAGAAAGGTAGCCTACTTACCTCCAGATTTAAAAAAATTTCATGACTCTATAAGCTCTACAGCTTCTTATACACACTCAATTTATCCTACACATTATACATACGCCAAAATTCAATTTACACATGTATTCCAAATTAGATATGTAATTTGGCATGGGTTTCAACTACATAAACCTGTGCATGATTTTAAGACAATTAAACATCGTGTTAACTTGTAAAAATCTATTTACAAAGTTGTCCAATTTAGGACTCCTCTAAGGCAATTTCAAGTGTGAATTTCTATTCCCAAGCATTCCTATTGTTGCCCATTCTTTTAACTGTTTAATGGCTAATTTGTGTGACATCAAAATCATTTAATCATATTTCACTTTTCATATAGGCATTTCAGCAATATATAGGATTCATCTCTTAGATCATACATTTCAGCCACATATCGTCATTTCATGGATCACCCACATTATACAACCTGTATTCAACATGTTTAACATGCAATTAACTTTTAAAGCAATCTAATTAGTCATAGTATTCATCTAAATCATCACCAAACATCCCCTACACATTCAATCAGCTTCACATTGAAGCATTTCCACAAACACATCGTTTGCATTATAAATTTCAGCAACTTACCTCATATTTTATTCAATACCAGTTACATACACTTCATTTTCATTGAAATTGACAAATAATTATCAAAAAGAAAATCTCCAAAGTTCATTTTACAACTTGCGCATTCACCTTCATTCTTGAACAAGCTTCAATTGACACATTTCATCAAACAAATTGCATGCATAATTTAAATACATAATTCCAGCAACAATTAATCATTTCTTGGCATAATTAACATCCTACATTCATCATGAAATTACTAATTAAATATCATACCCATTCTACATGTCATGTACAGTTCATACACACCCAAACCCTAGCTCATGCTCCAATCATGCCCAAACCACATGAATCAAGCTTCCATTAATGATTAATTAAATTCTCCATCAAAAACCCAAGCAAATCAAGCATTGCCAGCCCCATGTAACCCCCACGAATAGAACAATACCTTAGCAAAAAGATAGGACGAAATTGATTAGGGAAATTTACATTACCTTCCTTTCCACATTTAAATCCACCAAGATCTTCAAGGATACAATGTAAACAACAACAAAATGAGATTAACAACTTGTTTCTTCCTTCTTGAACTTGTCCAAACTTGATGATTTAGGTAACTAAATGCATAGGGTTGAGATTATGGTTCGTTAGTGCAATTTCTAACGTAAATCATTGAAGAGAAATGGGTGCAAGATGGGGAGGAAGAGGGGTGGTCGTTGGGTGCAAGAGAGGGGGAAACCAATGGTGTTTTGGGAAGATGGTGGAGCAACTTAAGGTTGCTCCACACCGGCAGTGCATAAACTGGTCCATACACATGTATCGTAAAAATCTATGTATTTATATCCCATACATGCATGTTTTGCATCACCATACCATCCTTCATAAGTGTATAATTGTGTATCAAATATTTTTGCCCAAAATTGAATTTTATCTCGAATAAAATTGTTTCAATTTAATTTACTACATAAAAATTTTATTTACCTTGAAGTCTAGCCCACTTTGTAATTAAACCACAAATATTACATAAAATCAATAAATAATTTGAAAATTTCACATTACACACATATCTTTATTTCAATGGATCTTTTATACAAATTTTCAAATTTATTTGCATAAATAATTCAAAATTTTCAATTTTTATCAATTTAGTCCCGTTATTTTTTGTCCTTAATTTTTTACCAGATACAGCCTCAGTAATTTCAGTATATCATTCTCATATGATATCCAAATGATATAATTTTTAAATTAGAAAGATAAATTTAAGACCTAAAACTTTCATGTTGATACCTTTTTCTAAATCATCGCAAAAGTATGTCAAAAAAATTAATCAAAGTGACCCAATAATTCCCACTGTTACTTTTTAGCAGTTTAGAATAGTCTCACTGCTTTGATCATAATTTCTTCATCAGATGTCAAAATTAAATGATTCTTGATTCATTGGAAATATGATTTCAATATCTACAACTTTGATGTTGAACACTTGTTCTAATTCATCCATTATCTATGTCAAACAAATTGAACACAAATGACCCATTTTCCAAATTCATCATTTTCTTAAAATACATTTATGCAGTTTTGAATTTTCTCAATCTTTCCTTCATTTAATTTCATTCCTTTTCACTAATTTTCATATGATTTTACCACATAAATTGTATCCACAAAATGTAATAATTTTCTTACATAATTAAAATGACATCATGTAATTATT